>JAEMON010000005.1:9430168-9448374 GCA_030264115.1 Lygus lineolaris
TAAGGGTTGAACGAAAAAAGAGCAGAAACACGAGTGTTAATCACAAATCTTCCCGAGTAAGCCGAATCTCCGTTCAAAGATCACCTGATCAAATGTCCCTTTCTTTCGATTTCACCTATAATCAAGGTTATAGTCAAAGCTTACAGCCAAGTTTCTTGATTACTTTTATAAGATTCCCTAATTACTGAATTACACTGTGGAGGACCTGCAACAACTCTCCGTGATAATAATATCAGGTAGGTTGGGACTCAAGAAATAATTATTGTAACCCTAGTGATATAATTGAGGTAGGTACTTTCCCTATAAAATCATTAATCACAATAACCGGAATGTGTATCGGCTGATAGTTTCATATGAGGAATTAATGTATCAACCAATGGGATCCTTACAGATGGTGATCTATACTATTGGGTGATCTATACAGAAAACCAATAAACCTTTCTGAAATAATTTGCAGCGTTTTTTGTTTTGTTTTTTCAGTTTTATATACCTACAAATGATATTGTTTGTTGCCAAAAAGTAGTAATAAGTTGTACTTATTAAATGTGGTATGTTGTCCATAGACCTAACTGATTCTACAATGAAGTTGGTCTATGTAAAGACTTTTTTTGGGTTAGTCGAGGAAACAGCAGTACTACTACTCATCTTGAAGAAAAACTCATTTTTCGTACTGACATTCCTCACACGAAAAGTTGTACCTACCTTCAGGTTAATGATAGTTGAAATGTGTGTGAAAAGGTAGGGCAGCAAATGCATAGATCTCCTGTCAATTCGTAGATTGGGAAATTTCCAAGTTTGAGTCGAATTTAGCCATTAAATCTTGGGCTTGGCCGGTGCGGGGGCCCCCTTAGCTGGTTATGGCCGAGGGCCCCAAAGCGCTCAGGCCGCCCCTGAGGGTACCTAAGTGCAAGCAGGGAGGTTGCCTATACGCTCTCCCTCACATAAATTTCACCATACTGTCGAAGATTTTTGGGGTAGGTAAAGCAATAAATCTCCATTCCCTATCCCAACTTGGCACAGAAACGAAACGGGGGTTGGTTCTCATGCTATCGGACCAGTACCTACCTACCTCCCTCACCTTGTCCTGACTCACCACGCCAAAACCCACTTTCTCCTGATCGATGCAAACGTTCTCGAGGTATATTTACCACAAACTCCAAGTTAAATGTCATGGCTGGAGAGGACGGAAATACTCGGACGGTAATAAATATTGTGATAAGGGAGTTATTGAGGACGGCTCTGACGTTTTCTGCTAGTCATTGGTGTGTCGTAATGATTATTCAACGGAATCGATGTTCCCAATATCTTACCTACTTCTTTCAGGCTTTTCGTATTTTACGCTCGGAAAGCCATGGAAGAATGAGCTTCTGAAAGTAACGGAAGCCTTATTCCCGGGACAAGATATATTGGCGCCCCTCGCTGATGGATCTTTTATGGGTAACTTTTTTTTATCCCTAAAAATCACATATCTGCAGAATTTTCGAAATCGAACAAATACCGTATACATATATAAATATAATAAATCTAGAATCTCTTCACACGTTACATAATTAACTTTATCTGAAACAAAAAATTATAATGCGATGGATGTTTAATAAAAAAACAAAAAAAACAAGAGAAGACAGTTCGGACGTCGATCCTAAAATCTGATATGCCTGAACCTTCAACATAGGTGAGTTGTTACGTTGTGTGCAGCAAACAATTGGCGGCCAGCTATTGCAATTAAAAAGTTATGAGTCTTTTTCACTAGATACCGTTGTTTTACAACTTGACTATAAGAAAATCTGCAAAAGACCAGTGGATCATTTGAGGAGTAATCAGGGTCCAAATAAGTTATAACTTCAAAAGATTAAGATGGCGAGCACATCGTGGATCCATCGTTGAGGTACCATTAGGATCTAAGCGTGCTATCAGCTTTGGACCCGTCGGGTTGTGACCTGAATTTTGATCGGTCTGCTATGTACTATCTGGGCCTGTCCGTCGGGCTCCTGGATTATCTGGAGGAAGCACGAAACTCCCAAGAAGATCGTATGAGCACAAAACTCAAGGATATTTGCTTGACTTCAATGCAATTTTCTGATGTGCTCAGGCCCTAGTGAGTGAAGTGTTGCATTGCTCGCTTTTGAAGCTGCCTTTCCCAGTGGAAGATTCAAAAAGCAAAAGTGGAGACGCATTTCGAACGAATACTTCTAACGGAACCACAAGTACATTTTCTGCAAAGAGTGGACTTACAGGATTTCCATGGGCCTTTTAAGTAGGTAATAAAACTCGCGCGTTGTATTTATGCTTGCTTACCCAGATTGAAAAACATACAACAATCTCAAATGCTGGAAATATAAAGAGCTTAAAAAATGACCTCCAGCCAGCATCAATTCCTCAAACAAATCTGATGTTATGGATTCAACATCAAAGTTTTATTTATTTTTCAAAGCTGCTATCGCTGTCACATCCTTGTTTAGTAAACGGAGTATTTTTTAGTAAACGGAGTATTTTTAACTTTGTTTTTCGTCTTAATATTGTTCCCCAACTGGTTATCAAAGCTCAAGAATCGTTGACGAATGCTAAGCAGATTTTTTCCCCTCCCGATTAAATGCAAAACAGTATAGAGAAACCTAACACGGAGGGGAGGTGGGAGATTGAATTCAAATTAGCCCTGCCTGGCAACAAGTCTCCGCCCCTCACATGCGATTTTCGTCGCTCTACCTACCGCTTTTGACACACATAACCCTTTCTGGAGTAATTTTAAACTCCGGGCCGCGAATGGTTTCGTCAAACCTATAATTAATAAGTTCGTGTCGTTATTCAGAGCAGTTCTCGCGAAAAAATTTATTTTCTTGATTCTATCGAGGTTTTCCTTGTAGCTATCGTCACATTGTTGTAGTAGACCACCTTTTTCTTACCAATCACAACATTTATACATTTGTAGCCACTAATCCTGTATTATATTGATTCCACTCCAATCAGGCACTTATTTCAGGACAGAAAATCGTAGTTATTTATATGTTGATCGTTGATTAATAAATAATTCGGTTCAAGGGAACGATTTATAGTGAAAACACAAAATACACTCAATACACGCAAACTTGAAATTATTGTCGTAGGCATAACTCCCGAATGGAAGCTTGTAATTTGTTGTCATAATCAATTTTGTCAATTCAATGTTGTCATAATGGAACTATTCTACCAATTTCGCTGAAATGTTCACTAACTGATTCTATATGTCCATGTAACAAAATTGAGGAAGCTATACTGCCCACCCAACTTGGCCCACGTTTTTAATAATTGTTTGCCATCACTAGCAGCAAATATGAGGTTTCATTAATTTTGGGAGTGAGGAAGTGAAACAACAAAATGTTGGACTTGGTTTTATCAACATTTTGATCTGTTATGAATGGTATTTTTATTTTCGATTAATATTTACGCCTTACCTTTCAGTGCCTTCATAGGTAAGGTGGTATTCTAATCATAAAATGTGTCACATGTTGAACAAGTGACTCCACCTACATTCTTCCTACGATTTCTGATGTAATAAGTACGTTGTATTCATCATTTTTATGGTATTATGGTTTCAAACCGTCTTGCTATTAAACAGTTTCGCTTTGAATCGATCGGTGTGTGTTGCATACCACTTCCCAATCTCATTTGATTGTGATGAATGCATTGAATTCTAGAGATTCAATTCAAATACTAGGAAACTTTCCCCAAAAGGCGCGATGAATGTTTCATAGTTTTCCCAGAAATGATGAATTATTCAGGCTTCAGACCTCAACCATAGAAAATCCGAAATTCAATCCGTGTAATATCTGGAGGGGGGCACTAACGTATAAACAAACGTCACGCTGGCGTAAATGTGATTTCTGAAGTAAACTGGTAGCGCGAAGAAGAGAAGTAAGTAAATAAATACATAGCTTCGGGAGAATGAAGTGTTATCAATATAGTAGGGGAGTTTAGGAACCTGGTGACGTCACTTGTTATTCAGGTGCGGGTTCCGGTCTAAAAATAGAGTTTGGTTCAACCTGCCACGACTGCAGCCTTGACATCAACATTCCGCGCTATATCATTCGAGCGCCGCTAGTTAGCCAGGCAGAATCGTCAAGTATCAAGTCGCTCTCCTTCAGAAATTAGCGACAAATATATTTTATTTTCAACAATCAAGTAAGAAAAAAGTTTGCTACTTTGCTTTTGTTTAGCAAGTGGGTAAGTGGGTATGATTGGTGGGTTGTGGGTGGAAGTATGAGCGGCTATTCTGCCGCTCATGTAGATTTATTGCTAAGAGGCCCACAATAAATCTGCATCTTCCAAAATTATGCTAAAACTACCAAAAAATCAATGACCAGCCGGACTAGCCCGCCGCATCTGTCACACTGTTCAAAATATTTCCCTGATGAAGCAATATTAAATTTGTTGCGAAACATGTCGGAAAGCAATTAATCTACATAAACGGAAGAATTGCCGCTCATACTTCTACCCTCAATCCACCAATCAGTTTTCCGCTTCTACTATTACGTAAGTACCTTAACCTAAAGTGAATTTTTTTGATATACCTAAATTAAAAAAAAAATTTCTGAGTTAAAAAAAATAGGCTTTAAATAAAATTCCTGGAGTTTATCAGCCAATAAACTAAAACCGTATCGATAGGTACGTTACAGACAGATGTATTGATGTATATCATAAATATTTTGTGTGTATTTGATGTCATTTCTTCATGAAATTTTGTGTAGAATCCGAATCTGAAATTAACAAAAGGGGGTTCCCATTGAAGAAAACAATTTTTGTGTCATCCGCGCCACTATTAGTTCAAGTAGCAGGAGCGGAAGTATTTATCCTGAAATGTACGGAAAAAATTATGAAAAATGCCGTTGGAACGGATCTTTTACTTGGGTCCGAGGAGAAATTAGGGGGTGTTAGTCCTTAGTGAATCACCCTGTGTATACTCGTAGAAATAGTTCTAGTTAATATATCATATGAAGTGTTTATAATAAAATATAAAGTGTGTACCTATAACTTTAGGAATCCTTTTAGAAACAGATCTACAGGTCTGTAACGGATTCTGTTACAGATTCTCAGTTATTCTGCAAATTCGCTAAAAGGGAGCTCATTATACAGAAATTTCAGATTTTTGAATCAATTTTCGGGGGGAATTCCAGATATAATAGGCAAAACCCGTCGTTGTCAGCACTTTTAGACCTTTCCTTCAAAACGGCTCGAGAGATGTTGATAAAATTGAAGAGTTACTACATATTTTGATAGGTACCTGCCAGTGGAATCCATTACTCTTCCTACAGGAAAATACGTCGAGAGCCGTATTTGGCAGTAATACACACCCAAAAATAATTTTCTTCGGATCTACCTATAAAAGTAAGGAAAGTAGTGATGAAGCTCCACACCAGATTTTTTATCATGTGGGTTGTCAATCATTGACAGGGTAGGTACCAACATGTTGAGTGTTCGATCTGCTTTCGAATGCGGAAGTTGGTTTCTCTTGATCGTACATTCTGTCCTGCCCGTTTCTCAATAAATGATGAGCCTGAAGTTGAATGACACTCGAATTCGGAACATTCTCATGACCTCGCCGACCTCGATACAGTTTCGAAGAATACGCCAATTACGCTTCCAAATAAAAAGTGATGTAACTATTCAATGAACTGAACGATTGGTGAAAAATGTAGCCTTTGAACCAATTGCCATAGTTTGCGATTGTTGTATAATAATTGATTACGTAGTGCTTCATCTGACATCCCGAAATAAATTTTTTAAATCAAGAGTCGGTTGAAATTATTGAAATAATTAACCATGATAACAAGCCCTCACCTAGTAAATTGTATTTGATATTCTGCTCTCACAGTCCCCCTAATTGACTTATAATCTCTTCGTTCTGGCGAAAATGGAATTTATTCTCGTTATGTTTCGAGTGTGTGGGCTTACCTATTTCAACTAAGCTAACATGCTTCAATTGTGTTGTTTATTTTTCTGTTCCAGCGATGACCCGGGAATCCCCGGTGGCTAGCCCTGCCCTGGCAAGGAGAAATGACATAAATGGTCACGAAGCTGCATTCCACGAACAGTTCCTCCAGGTACAATAGTTACTATTCTCAACAAAAATTTATTGGGAACATCTCTCATCTTGATATAATAGGCATCCACTTGAATGTTTTCAATGACATCAGAATTAAATTTGAACGAGGAAAAATAGAGAAAAAAAATATCGTGAAAACAAGCTATTTTTAAAAACACTCGATTATCTTAAGATACTATTTTGGTTTACCAGAGAAGCCTAATTGGGAACCAACTGATTACGAATCCTACTTGCTTAGCGTTTTTATTCTACACAATGTACCAAGTGAATGACCAACGAATTGTGCTACGATCTTGTATGTACTCAACTTTCAAACTTTTGCTCAAACTTTTTTTGAATTATTAATTTTTTGTCTACTTGTGATTAAATTTGAAACTCAGATACATAAAAGAATTTTCCCGAATACCTAGATTAATGCTACTGCACCCTCTCCAGAACTAGGTATACAATACTGATGAAAATTTATTATAAAGTCAATTCAATGAGATGTGCTGAGTAGTGGCAAATTGTACTTCATTCATCCGAAAGTTTTATTCTTCCATTTTGTACGTCTGAGTGGTTCACATTTCCCATCATTTTTCTTCTTTGCCGACTTTTTTAAAAATGACTCAAGATCCGGTGCCATCACCGTCCCATCTCATAACGCCTTAATTGATCTGGCTTTCTGCCAACAGGTTTAAAGATCGCCCTCGTTTAGCATCGACTTGTCAAAAAAGCTCTCTAGTTCTGTAGAATGTCAAGAGAAAAAAAAAATGAAAGTTGTTTTGCCAAGTCCGTTCGGCGAACCATCTCGACATCAGCTATGTTTCCGCGACGTTTTACTCACACCATGACGTTATTGTGCAAGACCTCCTGTCTGTAGAAATACAACTTTCCAGCACCTAATATTTCATGTTCAAGACCTTCCGTAGAAACGTTTTGGTATAATCCTATTTGTGGCATATTTATCAAACCCAGCTCAATCCAGTTTTGTTAAAGTAACAATTTTGACCCTCTCAAAGTCCCTTAACCTTTGAATAATCTCCTATGACGATTCCTACCTATTCCAGTTCCTTCCTGAAAATGGTTGTTACTGCAAGATTTATGAGAAAAAAATCGGAAATAAGGGTTTTACAAAATTGCAAAAATTAATAATATTTAAAAAATGCAAAAATTAGTAATATTATCATCGACTGCTCGACCCTTAACATTTTTTAGGTATTATTGTTATGCTTGATTTATTTCCCAATCCTGTATACTAACTTGAACCTCTGCCTCCTTCTTCGAGCCCAATCCTTTACCCCTCCATCCGCGTGCGGAAGGAATTATGCATTATTTTTCTAACAATGAAATTAAAATATGTTAAGGTGAACTCCTCTATCAAGATGGAGCTGCCGAAAAGCAACGCTAGTGGTCGTACTTTGATCACCCTCAGCAGACAGCGAGATCTGGTGAGAAAAAGGTGAACTGGGGAGTCGACCAGAACCGACTTCTTCAGTATTAATAATTATTATATGTTATACTTACAATACCTCAATATTCTCGCCAATCCTCGGAAGGGAAGAGTCGAATGCTTACTAAGTATAGCAGATCACAAGAGTTCAATTCTGAATCAAGTTTTCTTATTACATAATTTCTACATTCATTCCTGCACCCCTTACGCAATTTTTGTTGGGGATTTTTTGTTAATTTATCTTCATATGGACATCCCAGTTAAAGTCCCTCTTGTAATTTTTTCAATTTATAAATATATGTAATTTATTTATAACCTATGTTTTCAACTCGTAGATACCTACATGAATTTTGTCTCAGCTCATCCCAGAGTGATACAGAAATACTCTACATATACATATATAACATTTTGGGTAAATTAAAGTCGCTTCTGTTATTTGTCCAACTTATAGATTATGTAGGTAGGCACTTTTATCCCGGAATCCCAGTAACTATGTATCGTATTTTTAACCCATTCTTGATAGAGTGATACAGAAAAACTACATCTGTAATAGTTTGACTCGTACAATATCTTTCTCGTACACTTCCAACGTATTGTTCCTTTGTACCAATGGAGTAACTTTCAGAGTCACATGATTCCTTCTACATGCGCTACAACCCTGAAACTGTTCACTATCTAGTTCCCAATTGACCATAGTCTTGATGAGTATACTTAAAAGAAACGTTACAAATCATTATGAGTTGCCATCCACTTAAATGCTTTTTTTTTGTTCCTGTAGTTGAAAAAGAGGCAAGAAATCCAACAGCAGATCCTCCTTCAACACTTTCAAGCTGAGCAGCAACGCCTAGCCAAAGAACATGAAGCACAAATGAGAGCCCATCTACAGGTAAGCAGTTTTATGTTCATATTTGTTTGTTAACGGTTTATAATGATAACGGTAAGTATGTAATTGGACAAATCCCGCTGGATTAATGGATTGACATTGTGACCAATTTTTTATCGATCCTTTAATTTGTTGATCCCTGAAACGTAAAGTTGCAGTTTCATCAAAGACCCAAAGATTGGACCAATTGCTGGCGTTAATTGCTTGTCTACAAACTCACCTTCTTGTGATATTGTTTACATTTTGCCACCATTTCATATTGTTCATGCCTCTCCCCGTTTCTATGGTCAGATTCCGTCTGGTGGGACACATACATACACAACATGCATATGAAAAACGTCTTAATCTTCGGGAAAATTTCCTTGGAAAAAAGTTTCAAAAGATAGCAAAATACAACATTTTGGACCTATTACAATAGCCTCGTTTTCTCTGAAAATCTTTTGAAAACCCAAACCCTTGGTCCAATCCATTTTCTTAAGGATGACATTTTTAAGATACGTGGAAAACTCTACTAAATATTTGAATCTCTGATTTGCCATAATCTAATACGTGGACTCTTCTATCCACTCTTCTATGGACTCATCACTATGGACACTATGGACTCTTCTATACGTAGACTCTTCTATCATGAATAACGTGTAGTTATGAAAAGTCCACGCAGCCCAATTTGACCTTCTTATCGTTCATTGCCACAATGTTCGTCTCTGTTGCATCATTTGAAAAGGTCTCTTGGTGCATTCGAATTCTCTGGCTATTATATTTCACTGCACCCTGTTGAAAAAGTCTTGTTTTCTTGCTTAAAACTGTTTTGCTGATTCAGGGGGTGAGCAAAAAAGTCTTGACTCGGATTGCTGTTTTCCGTTTTGTGTGAAGTTCCAATATCAATCATCAGTCTATTAGTATCCTAATAGTAGGTACCTTGTTATATTCATTGCTCTCTTCTCCTAGAAAAGCCATCTCATGCAGTGACCAACTCTTCAGCTGTTTACAAAGTATTTTTAGGGACTTGCGTCCACTTGCATTCAAGGGCGCCCACCTCAACCTCTTGGCCGGAGTTCCCAATCATTTCGCCGTTGGCGAGCGCCCAGGAAACCCTTTTTCTCTCTTCATTTTTCCGTACGTTTATCAACGGATGTGCCATTTTGCAATCCTGCCCGCTGCCTCGAGGAGAGAATTCAAATTATCTTCCTGTAAATAAGAGAAGGCTACCCTTTCTAAATCGTATTACCGAGGGAATCTCAGCGAATACACATTCCAACTACTGTGGATCAATAGGTCGTATTCAAATCGAATAGTCGGCTGAAAATACAGCCGATACCACTTGCAACACTACATTTATCTTGCCAGTAGGACAACCATACCATCAAAGTGGTGATGAGAGTTGGAAAAAACAACCCGTGAAATTGAATCAAAATTTATTCAAATATCATTTACACTTCAGTGGAAATTTTGATTTTTTTTTTACTGTTCCTGAATTATTCAGGTATCGTCTAGAGTGAAACATACGGAGGCAAGGCTTCATCAGTAAATCAGCAACAGTTACCTACACCTATTATTGACCTACAATATATTGACCTACATCAAAAGATGAGTTGGCAATATTATTAGGTACCGAACATGTTACTGACAATTTTGTTGCTCTCGAAGGCCACAGGATGGCAAATAATCTGGAATTCAGCTACTGAAACTGTTGTTCGTGTGAACTTGTTTGGAGGTGCTAGAGATGCAATGATACTCGTCACACGATTGTCGTCGGGATACTGCGTGGCGTCTTCTGATGGTGGCAAGTTCTGTTGATGGAATTCGAAACCAGATCTTGTTACTGATTTGTTGATGAAATCTTGCTGCCAAAACACACATTTGTACTCGTACTTACAAGAGTGTCTACGATTTAGTAAACTGCCCATTTATTTCCGAAACTAATCAAAATTTTCAACTTACACAGCAACCCCCTGCGGGATTAATTGTCCTAAGTATTTTCCAGCGTAAACCACCAATGTTTATCAGTTATTTCGACTCCAATTTTCCTCTTGGCACTCATCTTTCACCTATTTTTAAGCTCGTACTTTGCTGATACTGCGATGTGATTCCTTCCTTCGGACGGTTCCCACTCAGCCCGCAGTACAATGTTGGCTTCTTATTTTTAAGTCGATCCCGCCCTTGAAATCATCTGAGTGTTGCTCAAGTTCGTATTTCAAGACGTCGGAAAAACCCCGGGCTCGAGAGTGCTAATATCGTCGTTTATTTTTCGTTTCGCCCCGACAATTTCCGAAGCTTCTTCGATGTAACCTTCACGTTTAATATAATATTCAAAACAACCTATAATTACATTATTTATGTAATAGCTAGGTTTAATTGTGTTGAAAAATGCTGAACGATGATGTATTATTTTATACTAAACCAGTGAGCGAGTGGTCATGGCTGGTGATTATGGAAGAAACAAATTTTTCACCTTCCAAAAGTGATGACAAGTTTCCACTATTTCCACTGTCCATGCTTTTGAAACTTCTACACATATAGGTTCAAAAATAATAGGAATCTCCCCCCCCCCCCTCCCCCCTTCTGAGCTCGTTTGCCTGTCTTCTTCCTAAGAAAAAAAAGTCTTCCCTCAAATAAGTACATACAAGACAACAAATCTTTTTCAAATTTTATTTTATTTTTTGTCGGGTTTGTTCATTAGTGTACATGGATTTCTCAAATTCTGATCGTGGGTCTTCTTCCTCAAATTATATTAAGAGGTAGGTATTGTCCAAATTTGAAACTGTAGGTATCTACTATTGGACGGGTTTTCTCATATTTTATACCCTTAGTTCTTCCAGTCTATGATCAACATCCTCATTGTCTAGAACGTAAAGTACAGTCGCTATTTGAATTTGTTGATGAAACATGCGATTTTTGCGGGTTCTGAATCGAGTCGGAGGTCTAAGTAAACCAGTCCAAAACCGCGATTCCTTTCCCATTCATTCAACCCAGAATTTACTTTTTGTATGGTCTTTCCAAGTAGGAAATATTTTGGCAAGTGAACACACGAGTTCGAGGACAGAATGTGCGTCTCTTGCGTGGGAAGATGGATAAAAAGTAGCAATGACGTTCAACGCTTTGGCTGCTCCCGCCCCTCTATTTCTGTTCCTTAAGAGGACTCTTATGAATGGGGAAAATCATCATCCTCTTCCACATGGTCATCCGTGTAGTTATACCAAGAGATGTTGTCTTCTGGTTGTTCGTCACATCAGTTTTCAAATACAAATTTTGCCTACTTGATAAAATAGTACCTATTACTAGCGTGGTAACTTGGGCTGACAGGCGAAAAACAATCGAAGCTCTAGGTGGAAAAGTTCCACATGGGCTTATGTGCCTGTATCCCGTAGGCCACATTTTTGGAATCTCTACCATCTTAATAATATTTTGTAAAAATTTCAATCAATATCTCAAAAATTGATGGAGATGTCGATATTTTACAGATTGAAGAGTCCGAATAAAAGGCTTTTCGGCATCACCAAGCAAAGTGGGTTTCTCAAAGGGTTCGGAACCCCTTTTTTCTTTTTGATGGTATATATTACTTCATTGAAAGCCATAAAACTCCCCTTGAAACATGGCGAGTGAATAAGAGGTTGGACAAAGTTTTAGAGATAATTTGTAAAGAGAACCAGCTTAAAATAAATTTAAAAAATATTGTGATGTGAATACTTCGAATACTTTTTCTTAACATTCACTTTTACCTATGATCCCTACAACCTTAATTCGGCTCAACATCCCCAAAATTATTCATCCAACCTTGACGATTATTACTCTGTGAAAATCACTCAGTCTAGTTCGAGTTGAACCCATACAGATAGGTTTAATGCTTTACTGTGTATGTACCGACCTATAGAGTACCCATGGTATATATTTAGTCTTTTACTCTTCAGAAACCGGGTAAATTATCATACTAAACTGCCCTCCTGAAAATTGCATTAAGCCAATCATGATTCATCCGTTAATATGGGCTTCACGACTTGGCAATCGACGCAAATTCAATTACCTCGTCCGACGTTTCACAAAAAAAACCTCCTATTGGAACAGACTATTTTTTTTCTAGAGCAGTCAATTAAAACTGGTGTGAATTTCCCTAATTGATCCTTCATTAGTACTGGCAGTTCGGTTAATTTTAGCACCGTTTAATAGGGATGACATAGTCTTAAAAGGAGGGGCCTTTAGGTGGGGTTTTTCGGCGCAGCGGGTGAGTTCGGAAGGGATCTATTTTCGTACCATTTTTATTGGTGGCTCCAATGAATGAGTCGCTTCCTTTTCATTCCATCTCGTTTAGAAGGCCTGCTATAGTTAATTATTCGGACCCGGAGGTTTTGTGACGGTTAGTTGTCGGCCGTCTGCCGTCCCTTCCACCCAGGATTCGCTTCTACGTCCGGGTTCATCAGTCGTGGGCCGTCCGCTCGTCCGTATATATGACTGTCTTTTCGGATTTCCTACAGGTAGCTATGTTGATTTGTTCGTTCTGAAAAGAAAATACTTTGAGGCCCAGGCAGGAAATTTTGCTTCTCCTATCTACTGAGCCAATAAAATAAATATCAATTTACCTACCTAACATAAACAAAACATTCTTCCTATAATCACTATTATTCAGGTTGGGTAAAGAAAACCCTATCTTAATATTTATTAATTAGGCCGTACGGGGTAGGTTACTAGGCCAAGCGTTGTTCCTGGGACCGTCAGTTAAGGGTCTCCCGTCCAAGAAATTTTCACGCTTCTCGGACGGCGAATCCCTCTCAACTCAAGGGGGCAGGGCAATGAATAGGTTCAAGCGAAATCGTTGGATCAGATTCTATAACCCTCCCTTTATAGGGCAGCCGATGGAGACTTAGGACTGATTGGTGAATCGGACGAAATGCCCTAACTGTAATATTTTAATTAATAACAAAATTAATGCAAAAATTAGGAAAAAAATAAACTTGAAAAAAATTGCATAGTATAAAGGTTTGAAGAAAAAACAGTTTTGTCACTTCTGGGGTGTAAAAAAACCTCCTATGTTTTACTCAAAAATCAAAATTGCTCGTTTAGTTATAGATCGGTTCCGTATCTGTCGATCTGTCAGTTTGTGTCCTGTGAGAATTTCTCACGCGTAACTTAGCGGATTTCTTTCAAAGTTTCAGGGATCGTACTGGTTAAACCTTAATAGGAATTAATATATGGGCCCCTATGAATTTCATCGCTGTATCCCTGTCGTATCAATTGACTGCGCATGGACAAACGTATGGCAAACCACCGAACATCAATTATCACCTATTATAATGGTCCAATTTCGTTCACACTTGGAGGGAAGTTCAGTAATGACCTCTGAATGATCCCCTATCAATTTCGTCGCGATCAGATCAATGGGAATGTATGGAGGTTTAGGTAGGTAACATGCCACTTGGTTGGCCAATAAGGTTCTAACTGCAGGCTCGATTTGGTTTAACAAGTTACTCAACGCACCAACCAGCACATCCTTCTTCGCCCTAATCTTATGATTATGAAGCACACTAAGTTGTAGCTTTCCCTTTTCTTTTCTTTTTCCCATTTTTTGTTTTCATGCTTTCACTTTGAAAAACATTAGAACACAAACAAACGCCACGAACACTAAACAGAACCAAAACTAGATCAGACTGGCAAATTTCACTTGTATTATAAATTTTACTAGTCTTATTGTGAAACACAAGTTACAAGAACTAGTAATGATAGAACATGTAGGTTTGTGAAATTCATTAGTATTACAAGCAAATCGTGAAATAGGCTCCAGGTCGTTCCGTGACAAACAGCATAAAACATTCTGTTCACAATAATGAACAGTTGATACACATTCCCAATTTTATCTTTCGTTTGTTGGACTCATTTTCTTCCTCTTTCTGTATCCAGAACTTCCTCCGTTCTCAGCCATCCAAAGAAACGTATATCGCTAGTCTCATTGATGCCATTATCAATATTGGTGAAACTACTAAGTTTCACCCTCAATTAGCGGTTTATGGATTGCGTCAAAAAATTAATGTGCATCATGATGATCATCGTAAATTTTTGCTTATACTTAATACCTTCATAGTGTTTCTCGTGCATTAACGTTAATGTTTCTTCAAGCAGGAGATGTGGGAGAAGAAAAAGGCTGCAGAAGAGCAAGAGCGAGAGCGTGAGGCGCGGGAGAAAGAGCGGCTTGAGAGCCTCAAGAAGAAAGGCAAACATGAAGAGAGCGCAGTCGCTTCCGAAGAAGTCAAACAAAGACTACAGGTAAAAAACGTTTTACTAACTACCTAGTTACTGTAACTACTTTTTTTCTTTTCAATAGGTCTGTTCTAACTAGCGGCAGTTGGAATTCGAATATTTTAGCTGTGCTGAACGTTCAGCGCACACTCTTGTCGGCAAGTTTTGTTGATGAGAGTGTGCACAGAAGGTTCTGCGCAGCTAAAATATTCGAATTTTACCTGCACCTCCTCTAGTTGGGAGAGTCCAAATGTATCGTTTAGTAGAATTTACTATTTTATTACCTAATACGAGTAGTATTTGCTAGAAAACAATTTTCCAATGTACCTACAGTTTAATAGTATTTTATTCCTTTTTTGTTCAATGAGCCATTTTCATGGTTTGTGAACTTAATATTTCTTGAAAGAGTATTTATTTATATGAAAATTACGGGCATGCCAAATTACATAGTTATATAATAAATATGAGTGTAAAAACATAAGTATGATTATGTATAATGAAATTCAAGAAAATATTCAGGAATTGATCGCGAAATAAAGAAATGCGGTCGGAGCAAACATTTTGGAAAAAATCGTCCCATGAAATATCGAATATAGAAACGTTCCTCCTTTTTGAAGTCGGTCAAAAATGAGTATACATTAATCCTAAATGAATAAAACAGGAAATCACAAATAATTCAAAGCACAATAACACCAAGAAAATGATATAACAAATCGACTAGACTTTGTTGACAAGTCTTTGTAGATGAGACTTTTGAAAGCTTTGAATGAAATTGATTTCCGAAAATAGCGAATTCCGGAAAATGTTTGAGATACGTTGGATGTTGGAGTTGGGCTTTCCCTTATCAGCAAGTTTGTAATCAGGTTATACACGGTCGTCTATTTAAGTTCAGACCCCACTTTTTCAAGAAATTATCGAAATAATAAAAAAACCTCTGCCAAGTTGAGTGGGCATTATAGCTTCCTCACGTATCGTATCTTGGACGTATAGGATTAGCTGGTGAAAAAATTACTTCTCAGCTGATCTGGGAGATCAATTTTTGACTCATCTGATCTATAAACTCCATTTTCGACTAGACTTGTTAGGGATTAGGAAGTGCCCTGAAAGATTCGAAAATTATCCGACCCGTCACGACTGGACATTACCGTGTAATTAAGGAAATTCACGTTATTTCATGTGCGGAGGCGATTACGCCATTGCTGAAACTTACAGGGGACCATCTAGGACCCAATCCGCACAATCCCTGCATATGTCATCTAAATGGCATCATAAGTTTCCGACTCTTGCCTGGGACAGAGAATTTACCATAGACACATATACAGACAGAAGCTTCAAAACTCCGAAACTCATGATCTGATTTTTATGAAATTTTCATGGATTGTGTGGTGGACTCCCTAGAGGATACATTTCATCGCCGTCACACCAATAGTATAGTGTGAAAATTTCAAGTTCGGAGGACAACTCGAATGCCTGCGAGTACTTATAAGGCTTCCCTATCTTTGGTAGTGAGAAAGCAAAATGCATAAATTCGTACCTAGCTTGGTACTAATTTTTTCAACTGGGAGTTACAAAATGGTTTGCAAACAAAAATCACAACCCACGTATAAATGGACAACTCTGCATAATATTATTCCTTCGGAATCGACATCTACATGTATTGCTATTTCTCTTGACCTTCGTACAAATCTTTCTGATTTTTTTATCATTTTTTTTCGATGTTTTCACTTTGCTGTGTAGATCCGAATTCGATTTTGGACTTTGTACCCGTACTGTTGAATTTTGTCAGAACCAGGGAGGTTGTTAAAAGGACGAAAAAATTCGTCAGCGATCATCGTTGTTCCGTGTCTGTTGTAACATTTCTTTTCGTTACGTAAGTCGCAATCGGTCAGACTCGAATGCCTAAAAATAGACGGATGTATAGGCAAACCCCGCACGACCGGTCTGTCGTGTAGGTCCAAGGATCACCCGCTCCACACCCTACCATGATAATTATTGCCATGATACTCCATTTTCATGATACCCCATTACCATGATGATGTACCATCATAATTATTTTGTGAATGAATGTAGGATTAATATACTCGTAGCGTAGGTACTGGCGTTTTCGGTCATCAAGCCTTCATTCTTGATCTAATTTGTATGAATGTGAGTGAATATCCTTGAAACAGTCACAATTACTTCGACAAATTTACTCGTTGATTATAATTAATACCTATTACTGAACCTGAACATTCCTAAATTTGATCCGAAGGACAAATATTGGAGGAGTGCCGTAGATTCAGCTGCAATAGTTGACCCAAACTCTTTGAAACTTTAGGAATATCAAAATAATCTGACTTGGATGATATAGGTAGCAGTGCATTCTCTTTTGGGGAACAAAGTGCGTAGAAGTTCGGATGTTCTGGCCATATCGTCGTCGTTCATTAAATCAATTTAAACTTAAGGATTATGTTTCGACTGGACGATTTTATACTTCTATACGATTTCGATACGATTATGTTTTACTTCGAGTTTTGGAAGGAGAAGCAAATAATTTCATTCAATTCGTTTTGAGGTTAGGGAACATAAATAATTAACAACCAATCGCTATTACCATCGTCGATCAATATCTTTCAAACAAAATTGTTATAATAATATAGTATATAACCAGCTAGTAGTTATTCTTTGATAATCACTATTGTTTTGTACTTTCTGTTAATATTATTACAACGAAATTTAAAAACCCTTTGCCTGTAACAATATGTATTTTTGTAACCTCCAAATCCAGCCAAGCTAAACGTGAATTAATATTTGTGTCATTAGGAAGGGAAGAGAGGAGGGGCCTTATATGGTTTAGGGGTTTGATTAGGACTACAGGTATTAGACTACACGCCATTTTCTTTATTAGACAATTCGACCAATTAGACGGTCTTAAAGCGTAAAAAAAAATGAATTGACTAACGGTATTTCTAAGCAAAATCCCCAATCAATTTTCTACGCCCTTCTAGAGGGTCACGTGATTGGCATATCCTATCCTATTTGAAACGCTCTCGTTTATATGTGTAGAATATGACAGCTAACCCTGTCGCTCTGACTAAAATAGTTCGGCTCACTATTGTCTGCCCGGAGCCAACCACATAAATAGCGCATAACTCTTTCTTGAGACACCCAGGCGGTTCTGAGGGTAGCATCACAGATGCTAATTTGTACATCGTACTCTTATTTTTATAATTTTCTTCTGAAATTCTCAACTATTGTCGGTCACTCGTTTACAACTTTACACAGATTCTACAGCTCTTGAAAAATGTTCGTTTTTCTTGCTCGTAGTGTTTTCGAATCAGAACACTGAGTAAATAGTTTCCTAATAAATTAATGGAAAAAACAGTATTTCCATGGAGAAAATTGAACAACATTTCCGTACCGAAATGTTGACGCATTACAATTTCTTGATTTACTTTGGAAATTTGCTAAGACCCATGCACAATATTTATTTACCGCCGCTTTTTTTTAAAAATTTTTTATTTGCCGGTTTTCATGGTCATAAATTAAGGGATGATCGGTACATATATTATGCTTTTGCATCGCTATTCATTGGAGGGGGGGGGGGGGGG
>JAEMON010000005.1:9449374-9467516 GCA_030264115.1 Lygus lineolaris
AAAAAATTTGCATTACTAAAATTTTGAAGCCATTGCAATAACAACATTCTCCTTTTGCATATTCCAGCCAAACTACTCGAATTACGGGGGTAAAAATTGGGATACAGGCGTTTTCGAGGGTGATGAATCCGATTCTGAGGTCAAAAATAGCAAATTCTGACCCATGTCCATCCCTCGTTAGGTTCGATTGTATGATCTTGCGTAACGATTAACGTTGCGACCCCGAATTTTCACTTTTTTTTGCACTTTGTAATAGATTTTGCTCGTTATTTATGTTTAGGGGTTCCTACTGGAAAAGAAACAGAGGGAAGCTGCTGCCGCAGCTGCCAACGGTGGAGCTGCTTCATCGCAACCATACAGAAACTGGTAAGACACCATCATTACATAGTCGTATGAATATTTGATTACCTACGTGTCTCTTGACCTACAATATGGCCACTGTGACATTTGACGCGCCAAAACACTTTCAATATACGAGTACTTCGTCCTCAAGACACTTCCTACGGTCATGTAATTAGGATCTATAGTTCCACAGGCATCTAAGTACCGTCGAGACAAATGGTACAATACGCGTCCGGTTATTCTTATTGAGATCAATGCGAGGTAACCTGAGATCCGTACAATCGCGAGGTTCTCAATCTTTTGTACAGTGTTTTGGTCACCTAAGAAGCACCAACCTGTGGTATTATCCGATACCGAAAGTAAGGATCCTCACTACTAACCACGAAAGGCTCATCAAAGTAACATCAAACTTCCGTTTTAGTTCTTTTTCAATTCAGCCTATAAGCCAAAGGGTTAATAGGTCAAGGTTGTTGTAGGTCTAATTTACTTGTAGGCAATTGATTTGACTACTGAATGTGAAAATTCGTAGGGGAAAATCATTAGGTGAAGTATCTGTAGGGAGAATGTTGCGTAGAGAAGATTCGGTATACCTAATGATTGTATACCCACACAGTGTTTGTTTTTCGTTCTTCATAAATCGATCCAAACAAGGTTTTAAGGTACCAATTTTCAAACCCAACCTCTACTGCCGTATTGCCTACACCTACCAGGTATATAATAGGTATAGCAAGAAAGGACTCTCTTCTCTCGGGGTCACGATTAATTTTTTCTACCAATAAAAATATTCTTATTAGTAGACTTACACACATCAATTTCAGTTCGACCCAAGTTAGCTATCGTGCAAATTCAATTTCAAATGGAAGGCTAGACAACTATTAAGGCAGTAAGAGACCATGAAATTCATTTTGTTTCATACACACGTTTGTAAATGACAATAACACAATAGACGCATAAAAAATTTAACAAACAGCCATAGCAAACAAAATATTACCGCAAATCTTGACACGTTCGATAACTTCTAGAAGTGTGTTGCACCACTTCCCACCATACTCTCTTATCAACGATAGTGAATGTGTAATGTTGGTAAGTGTTTACGTTTCCTTGTTTTTATTTAAAATTCATTATTATCTTTTTCGTATTATTTAGATGTGATTTACCGTTGAGAACCACTATAAACTATTCGGGACTATTTACTTTGCGTATTTATTTAATTTCATTATTGTTCTCCTAGGAATATTTGTATTATAATCAGAAAACAGACATTTGATATCTTGGAGTAAGTGCCATAATGATTCTTATCGTGTTGTTGGAAAGGGTCTTTTTGACTCTTATTTCCTGCTTTTGAAAGTGACCTTTACGTACTTTGGTGCCATGGATTCTATTTTGAATTGGGAAATATATTTCCAATAAGTCCTCATATTCCCGGTGCCCATCACTGTTCGTTACCTCGACTTGTTCAAATTCCCCTTCAACACCTACCACCTATTAATCGACCTTGCTATCTCTGACGTCTAATCTCCTTCAATTCTCATCAACCCCTCTCTTTACGAGTTTATTGGCCTTCAACGAACTACAACTACTGTGTTTGAATCTGATTCAATCCGGTTTCGGTGTCTTCGTGAGTAAACTACCTACCGATCGTCAAATGAAATTCTGTCGAAGGACGAGCATTACATTAGAAATTAATCCATACTGATTTTGTTGCAAACATCATTGCAAACTAATAAAGAATGGTTGTTGAGTAAAGTTACAATGCAAATACCTAAGAAGTAAAGTTACAATGCAAATACCTAAGACCATTTTATTATTTGAATTAAGTAGGCTTTTGGGAGTAGTCCAAAAAAATAGATTTTTCGTTTTTATTTTTTAATAAAACTACATAAAATTCTAGGCAGTTGGGTAAAAACAAAATTAAAATTGGATGACCAGAACTGGAGTTATGATTTTTTGGAAATCTTATATAGTGCAAGCTTTTATAGTTGATACAAAAAGTTGTAAACTAAACCTGGTCATTGATAACCTTCTTGAAGCACATTCAGAAGTGATGGAATGAATGGATACTAAATAGTATAGGTACTGAACATGGAACTAAAAGGTATACTGAAGGTTCCACTGTGATGTGGTTTAGTCAGCCAAGCACATAAAAGTCACTTTTCGGGCTAACAAATGTTCCTTTTGCTCGGTAACTACTGAATCAATTTCGTTCTAATTTTGACAAGGTGTTCACATAAATGTAATTTAGAAGTGGTGCCATTGAAATCTCTTTCGTAATTTTTATTTCGTGGATACAGATTTTTGTGCCACAAAAACATGCTTAGATTGGTAGTCCACTTTTTTGAGTTTCGTCTACTTATGCTAAAAAATCAATAAACTATTTTCCCTTAAAATCCCTGGCAATAACGTTAGTCCATATTTATGTAGAAGAGGCACGTGTGAAAATTTGAATACGATCGGCCCAATGGTTGTTCAGGAAAAGAAACATGAAAATGACCCATTTTCTACATTAAATATAATGTTTGCCGATTTTTCAATTTTTTTTTCTATTCGACCAATTTGGACAGAAGTTACGGCAGACATGCTTCCAGGTGTAAAGAATATTACCATAAAATTTCAAATCATTTAGTACAGAATTTTCGGAACTGTAAAAGCAAACTCCCCTGGGGCCAAGGACCCATGTACCTAATTCAGTTTTTCCCATTTTTCTCAGCCAATTTCTGATCGATTCTGACGTGGTTTGCGGCATTCTTCTTGTTTTTCAATTCTCCAGAGGGATCATCTATGTATAATTTGAATTTCAAAATTTTGAATTTTTCACATCCCTTTAAAATAAATTAAATTGGCATAAGTAAAGGCCCCCCTGGAGAATGACAAAATAGAAAGAATGCCGCCTACCGCATCAAAATCCGTTGAAAATTGTCTGAGAAAAATGAGAATCACGCTAAAATGGTTAGGGGAGGGGGTAAGAGGAGGTTATCCGTTTTTAAACTTATTGGTCTGAAGTAGTAATAATGTTATAGTATGAGTTCTTATAACATCTTCGTTAGCTGAGATTTAGGCATTTTTGGGGAAATTTTGGACTCCGTCCCTTGCCCCCTTAATGCATCTACTTTGTCCTTACAAATGCTTGCAATAAGCACAGTACCAGTAAATATTGACCAAATCTGCATAAATATATTTACATACCTACCTAAATTAATGTCTTGTTGACGATAAATTGTATTGTTCAATTTGTTTAGATTGATTACATAGTTATACGTTCCACGTTATTGAAAAGACTGGAGTGGAGACCGATCCTTCCTCCCCGAAATCAAGGAATTAGGGTCAAGCCGCACCATTCTTCGATAACATCCCTTTGGACATTAATACAGTAATAAACCGATAAATTCCATCGAAACCCCCCCCCCCCCCCCCCCCCCCCCCCCCCCCCCCCCCCCTCTCTTAATTCCATAGCAAACAAACATACCTTATAGGAAAATTCATCCATCTCAGGTTAGAGAGCCGTTGACAAAATGGGTTCGTTTTCTTGTATCATTTTGTAAATTATGAGTGACCGACGGATATAGACCCCTTACTATAAGTGGATTTTTCCCTTCAGCGAGTAACAAGGATTGAGATGAATCTTTTCCCGCCCCACCCCACCTCTCAGGCCACGATTTTTATAAATACACTTCGAGTTCATCTTGATTTTCTTAAAATAAGTTATTTTCCTTATTCTGCCGACTCGTTCTCGTGAAAACCCGAGGGCGTCCGAGGAGGCCCCCTGACCATAATAAACCTATCAGTATCCCGAGAATCTCGACCTCAGCGCCAAGACGACCAACGCTTTTAGACCACTTTTTGCAAAATGTCGCCGATGTCGTCCAGGACAATTAGTTTCGCTCTCATAAGAGTTATAGTTCCTCTAGTCCTCTTTTAGATTGGCTATCCCAATTAGAGCGGTGAACTATTTTTAATCAGTTTATCACAACAGTGGCAAACACCAGATAGCTCCACCGTGGTGATTTTTTTTCTGGTAGTTTAACATCAATTGAAGCGTATAATGGGTTCGCTGATTACCTCACTCACACCCCGATCTTTAATTATTTCTGTGGGGTGTCTTTGAAGCTACATTTTCGTTTTTCAACGAGGAGCCATCGGAATTATTTAAAAGCTTCGTCCCAGTACAGTCCAGGGATTCCCAAATGGCTTGCAATTGCCGTAATCGCAATCTCCCTCTACTCCCATTGGTCATTAAGGATTCTAGATATATCAGCCTACATTTTGTTCGGATGATTAATTACTCATCAACGTGAACAAAGATCTGAAGAGGGACAACTGGGCAATATATTCCGGATCAATAAAGCTCGAACTCATTAAACACACCACTCTCAACGGAAAAACTCCTTGTTAGCGAAGTTTTCCAAAAACAGAAAGTTTTCGTTGATATCCACTGTGCTTCTTGTATTCTGATCTGCTGAATTTCAAGATATTTATCAATGGGCACACGGGTGACAATTGTATGGGAAGAGGGAGGTGATGTGTGAAACTGAATTACTTATAATGCATTTCGGTCCTTATAATATGTCCGTGGCAGATATCATATCAACGAAGTTTTTTGTCAAAATTGTGTATGAAGGTAAATATTTATAGGTACTTATAAGATTGTAAAAGTATATTGTGTTTTCTGTGAAGAATATTTTTGCTATGGAAAACGGAGGAAAATTTCGCATACGGTCAAAGGCAAAGGAAAATGAACAACGGAATTTTCATAAAGAAAAATCAAATTATGAAAAAAAGTGTTTCTTTTGAAATATAGACAAATATTTTCTTTGTCAGATGACCTAAGTGCTGCCGAATTCATTTAAGGTCCATCATTGCACCAAAATCTGTCGAATAGGTACCTTGTAGCAATTGAATGTGTAAGGGCTCATAAGGGGCTGATTTTGGATGACGAGCTAAATTGGAAATCACATATAGACTATACGTTTAATAAGATTGAAAAGTTTGTATAATTATGTATTCTACAACATAAGGAACACTCAAAGATAAATCAAAAATGGTGTACTACTGCATGCTACAATCTGTATTGCAGTATGGAATAATAGCATGTGTGGGCATATATTATCTCTCTCACATAAATAAAGTACATGTACGGCAAAAACTTATTCTGAAAATAATGTTATCATTAGGTAACACGAAAAACAGTATCTGAAAATTGGTTTGATATTGCCAAGGTTTTTACAGTCAGACAGTTGAACGTCAAGAACCTGCCTGTCCAATTTCATAAGCACTCTCTGATAATAAATGCACATCGTGCAACTGCATAATATAACTCGATAGGTAGCAGCAGGAAATGTAATTAGTAGCTCCCAGGCCTAAACTAACATAGATAACTCATTGTCCTCATTATATCGTATATATTATTCATAGTGCCCTTGAGAGCGATATGAAAATACCTCAGCACTATTTCAGACCGATGTACAAAAATCAATATTATCATGGTTGGTAAGGAAAGGAGTCACCGGCAGCGAAGCGCTGCTGAATAGTATTTATATGCTTGATCAATTAGTAAAGCTGTAATTAGTAGTAGTAATAGGATTAACATAGTACTAATAGTATTGTTGAAAAATTCAGGTGTAGGTAGTATGTAGAAACAATAGATTACGACCGCCGACTCAGTCTAACAACACGAACCAAGCCTAGCGTTAGACTCAATTTACCAACTACAGTTTTGGAGATTATCCAACTGTGCATTATATTATTAGGTTTTGTAATTTGTAAATACTGCAATAAACTATTCCATTCTATACCTAGGTTGATAGTTGTGGAGCTTTAAAATCGAATTCAGCCAATTCGTTCATAAATTATCGCGCAGCAATGGTACGTTTTTGAGGGAAAATATGAAATTAGATACCTACGTCTCTTTCTCTGGTTTGAGCGAATTTTCCTCAAATTCTCAAGTGTGGCGGAAAGGAGGAAATATGGAGATGATTCTAGGTTGTTTAACCTAGCGGTTGCGGACTGTGATTTATGAGGAAGGCGGTTGCATCAAAGCGTGAATGCCTAAACGAGGATAAAGTGAACTTGGTGTCTGCTTCAAAGATAATTTACAGCTTTCGTTCTGGCGCGGGACTAACGAGTCGCATACACAGGCTGACTCACTCACGCACTGCCCGACTAGAAAAGCACACGAGACGACGACAGACAAAAGTCTGCTGGATTGATTTTTGATTGGACAAATCCTTTACAATCTTCCTATATTTTGTTCAATGCATGACTCAAATTTACGGTATATTCATATTCATTATCATGTTAATGAGATCCCGAGTATCACCTGTTAATAACGTGGCAGTGAGTAGGTATCCTCTGCTAGGGGTTCTTAACCGTTCTAGTAGCTACACACCTACATAGCTGAGCACTTGAATATTTATTAGGTTGTTACCGAGGTACCTTATTAATATAATATTCTCTATTTTTTTGTTACCGCTTATAAAAGAATCATCCGATTTTACGTAGTGAAAGTGGGTCTCATTCATAATAATTCATAATCATTTAGGTATTGTGTGTGAGCAGAGTAGTTGGTAGGTTTAACCTACACTCTTTTTTCAATTACAATCTTTTCTATCTCCTAATTTTGACTTCTTGTCTATTCATATCCTTTCTCCATAATAAGGGTATTTTTGTTTTCTCAATTTCAACTAAAATTGAGTGGTAAAAGAAACTGCGTTTATTTTAGGTATTTATCTAATAAAACCTAGGATTAATCCAAAGACAGAAGATAGGCCTCTACTAAATCAACTCTACTTATCAACATGTGTATAGTAGGTAGGTAGTTTCCGCTCACCTCTATGAAGTATATGAACCTTCATACAACTCCTCAAATAACCGATTATTTGTTTATACTCGGACAGTGCTTTTTTGCTTCGATACTGTAATCTTTCCTGACTAATCTGACCTTTCTGAATAACAATGGTACCGTGTTTGTGTGTCCGAAAATCTTTGCCACTCTCATTACGTCCACAGTTTTCATCCGATTTCGATGAAATTTCCAGTGATTGTGCGGATCGGGCCATAGTTGCTCCTCTCTGAATTTTAAACTTGATGGACCAATATCAACTTCTTCCATGCCCAAACGTGAATTTTCGCAAACCCCTCCATAATGATTCCTTATGGAACTCCGTCGCATTCACATCATCGATAGCCATGGCGCCATCGAGAACGTGAAAAAACACAATGAGGATTTTTTTCTGGGATTCTGTGGGTTATTTATTTACTGAGATGATCCGATAGGCAGAACAACCATACCATATCCACACTCTTCCGGACTTGTGACACGGCTCCTTCTTGATTGACATAATGAAACCTATCTTCAAGAAGGCCAAGGGTTACAACGCTGCACTCTCTTCAGAGGGACCGACATGTATGTTCCCCCTACCTCACCAGCTCTTCAGTAGCACAAAACCACATCGTCCCTGCCTCACCCACAACCATTAAAGGCTATATGGTAATCATCACGATAGGATCCCACAAAATCCCAAATAAACCACTGCTACTTGAAACTGATGGAAGGTCAAATGACAGCAGTTCCACCATCCTATCGTGAACATTTTTTGATCTGAATTTTATCAGGGAATTTTAAAAGTTCTCATTGGGGCTCACCCCGAGCAAGTGTTTGAATTTGAGATGGTGAGATCTAAGCTTCTGAACTAAAACCGTCGTCAATACGGCTGGATGGTTGTTGTTTGAGTTCCTAATAATAGTGAGTGAAGTTCCCGTACAGAAATACGTTCCTGTACTGAAATAGACCGGGCCAACGGATCGGTTCGAAAATATTCACAAGTGGGTTAGATATATTTAAAGAGGGTGGGAGAGGGTAACGGAGAGGGACGTGTAGGCCTAAAGGGTGCACAGGTTCAAATTTGGATTCGGTTACTCCCTTCTTGTCATCACATTTCCCACTAACGGTGCCATGACATGAGACTTACGGTAATCGTCTCTAATCTACTAAACATCTACAATTCTGATGGTCTGTAACCGTGTATACAAACGAAGGAGCAATGCCTTAATAGGTACTTAACTCAAGCGCTCAAGAAGGCTGTTCATTGTACATAAGACAATCAACCTTTGTTTTACTTGACATCCACTCATATCCGGCCACGATTGACTTTTAGATCAGAGATCGTAGACAGCACTGCTGCTGCTTCAGCACCAGGATAGCATGGACTAGGTGCTAAAGACGTCTCTTCTACTGAATCTGTACCTACCCACTTTATATTGCCAACGAAGCTCATCTTCATTAAAGAAAATTGGTCTTTCAAGAGTGCTGCCAGCAACGTCACTACTCAAGACAGATTGATGTATTGTTCAAAAATAGATTAGGTATATTTCAACCTAAGTAGGGGAGTCTTCATCAAAATCATAAAAAAAGTACATAAACATTCAATCATAAAACGATGAATAATTTATTAATGTAAGGGTTTCTCATGTGGTCCCCTGCCTCGAACCTACTTATTGCTTCCGAGTCTATCAAGGTAGCGGAACCATTGTTTTCACTTTTGGGAGGTGTAAAATTTGTTACCTCCAAAATCAAAATTTCAACTCGCGTTTTACGTTTTAGACCTTCCTGAACAATTTTGGTTTCGTGTCTGTGTGTGTGTCCGGGAATCCTTGCAACACGCATAACTTCCGCAATTTCCCTCCGATTTTGATGAAATTTTTAGAGATTATACGCGGGTTAGGCCCTAGATGGTCCCCTGTGAAATTCTAACCCAGTCGATCAAGAAGCACTCATAACTTCGACGATTGTCATCCGAGTTCGATGGAATTTTGAGGGATTGCGCATCCCTTTGATGATTCCCTGTGCATTTCACTATAATCATTGTAAATTGATGAATTTATTAATGATATACAGTTGTATGTACGTCTTTAGGTCAGTTATAATATCCATTGCTGAATATACGTGATATCATTTACAATTCCCTTCTATTCGCTCTTACCTTATCGTGGTGGAAATATAATATATGTATATGAAGTGATTCATCCTTTTATATTTATCGTCGCTTGAGAAGCAACACCCCCTATGAACCAAATCCCAATTTTCCAGGAGGAGGAAAAAACTGAATCCAGTTTTTGATCACCTGTCCCTTTGTTTCCCGTTATTCAGTCACTTCTTGCCTTCCGGTTGTCGTCAATACTGAAAAATAGTATTAATTAAAGAAAATAGGAAATTTTGGTTGATACGGGGTATTGTCCGAATAGGTAATGGAGGTATTAGGTAGGTCGATGGGGTGTTATGTTTTTCGAGTATTTCTCGATTTTGTAGACTAGTTGAAGCAATTTTGAGCTAACCAGTCTATGCAACGTAAGAAGTCGTTATATATATAATCATGTTGTGGATAAGAGGTAGATATGTGCCACACCAAACTTGTTTTTAGGCTCTGCTGTCAAAAACTCGGTCGAGGCTTTATGATTTTCTGTATTTGTCAGCATCGTTTCACCTCATTCACGCCCTTTGTCGACAGACGAAATATAAAGTATACTGTTTATTCAACGACATAATCCACTCTAAAGTTCAGTTTTTCTCTTCAGTTTCCTCATCAATCGCATCATCCAATTTGTTGTTATAGGACTGTGCTGCAGCAAAACCCCTCAGCTGAAGGAGTACCTCCAGGACCGCCCTATCGGCTCAACCCGCTTCTGAAGTATGAAGATGAATATCCCCTCCGGAAAACCGGTAAGTCACCCCAAACCCTTCTCCGTGCTCGCCCTCATTGATTTTAACACGCCTGGTTTTGAATTTGTTTCGAAATCTAATGTTTTATCGTATCTCAAACCCATTCAACGTAGTTTTTCCAACTAATTTCACAGCGACAGCCCTGCTATCGTCCATTAACCAGTTATTATTTTCATTCCCGGATGACGACAAGTCTTTTTTTTAAACTCAAACAATTCCCGAAAGTCATTCAGATTTCAATGACTTCCCAACATAAAAGATTTTTATCCCTAGAATATCTTTATCCGTAACACTTTATTTAAATATAATTGTTACAAGAATTCCTTCCCAAACATTTCTTGAAATTCATTTTGAAACAAATCTCTTCTGTGTATAAACTTTTTCTCAGTCTATTATTCCACTTAACGACAAGTATTTCCTGTTGTTCATATTTCCAAGTATTGAATTAAAATGGACGGTCAGGGTTCGCCAGCACGAGTTTTGTCGACTAATAGTTTGACAACTTTTTTCTGGAAATAACATTTCATCCAGTAGTACCTGCTCGGCCTTCTGCCCGCATTCAAGATACCATTATCTGACTTGTTGAAAGAAATGGTAACAATTTCCTCTTTACGATTGACGCAATTTTTTTTTTTTTTTTAAGAAAAAAGTAGAGCCCTCATGATTCTCATGATTTTGTGCTCGGATTATTACACTAGGTTCTCTTCTTGACGTTGGAACTACGAATATTAGGTGATCAACTCTGGCATTCGGCAAAGGTAGAATAATAGGTTACATTTCGTAGTATCAATATAAAATATCATTACAACTCTAGTGTTATAACCAATACAAACGTTTATGAAAAACGGTTGGATCTTGTGAAAGATCTTCCTTTTTCGAACCCGGTCAAAAAATTAAGGTTGAATAAACTAAATTAGGGTCACTCCATCACCAAACAACGTCATTCTGGCTAGTTTTGAGAAGAGCCAAAAAACCAGTTCCCAATGATTTGCACGTCTCCTGGACAATCAACTACATATTTTTTGCTTTTAAAATTTCAAATACATATCTTCACCATTTGAGGAACATAAATTTTTTTGAAACTTACCAAAAAGTTCAGTTTTGAAAACAAAATCTCGACGTTATGTGGTGTTGGTATCACGACAGTGACGTTATGAGGTGGCGACTTCGACGTTACGTGGTGATAACGATTAGAAATCGTATCAGAAAAAATCGTTGGCTATGAAAAAATAAAATTATATAAATTCATTTTTTAGCTCATCTCGCATCGTTAATTCTGTTATTCTCTTCAACTTGAAAATAAGAATGAATTGGGGTATTTTCTATTTGGATGAACGTCATAAAGCTCGACAATCCATCTCCACATAACGTCCGTATATACCTATTTACATTCCTACAGCCTTGTAAATTTACAGAAATATCTGTTATGCACTTGATGAAAGTTTGAAGAAACTATCAACGTTCAACAAGAAACTAGAAAAAACTAGAATGTAGCACTAAAAACCCATGAGAAATGCCTGCAATCTTCAACTTTCCTTCAGAGGCATACGCAAAGGGGGAAATACGTTGTCTAGCTGACGTTATGTGATGAATGTGACAGAATGACGTTGTATGATGATGATTCCATATCAATTTGAGTGCTCCCTATTGATTTTAGGTTCATCATACTTATTTACTACGATACGCCGCTAGAGAGGACGCATATCACTATAAAAAACAAAATTAATTAATTCACATCAAAAATGACGTTATGTGGTGATTGAGTGACACCCACATAATTCTGGTTGTGCTAAGGAACGAATCACATTGGTACTTTTGGAGTTGGAACCCTGCCATTTGGTGAACTCGGAGAAACGTATCTACAAATTATTTAAAAAATTTATGTACCTAGGTCCTGCAGGAGAAGAATAACGACGTTTTAGGGCGTTCCATCCTAAAACCCTCAACAACATTCCAAGTTACATAAAAAAATTTAAATCAATTAATAAAAAATTCCTAAATCCCACGTTTTTACAATGCGTCTCGTATAATGTATAAACTAGTCCGAACAAAAAACGGGGCAATTGATGGACTACCGGTCAACTTATCGTAGTTGGTACATATTTTCTTTTCTTAGTACTTAGTTCTATTTTTTTCTTTTTTTTTTTTTTTGAAAACTGACTAACAATTGGATGTTTTCTCCTTTTCTTCTCCCTCTAAACCCGTTTTCCTTCAGCTTCTGAACCAAATCTGCTCAAAGTGAAGTTAAAAGCTCGCCTGGAAAAACGGGCATCTCCGTTCGCCCGAAGAAAGGAACGGCAACTCAAAAGGAAATCCACGTTGGCAAGTATGTTGAAGCATGGCATCTTTTCATTTTGTTGACGAATATTTCTTGGTGTTGTAGAACTAACGAAGCACTGTTTTCCGTACAGTATGACACTAACTCATTTTTAAATACACTGTTTATTATTTCTAACTATTGAAAGACTTCCAAAGCAGTTATCTACTTACGTTCAATGTTGAATTTAATACGTATTTATATACTAGAAATGACTGGTTCGTACCTCAATTCTGCTTGCTGATCCAAATATGCTCGGTCTGGGTGGTAAGGTAGGTTGATTTTGCGACTCAAATTAGGTGTTTATGTCTTACAACGTTAGGCGAACATTCAAATTCCATGTCAACCTCTTATTTTGGGAGTCAATGTTTGACGGGAGTTGGATTTTGGGAGTTCGGGGAGATTTTGGGAGTTAGGCGGGAGATTTTTTTGGGAAGTTAGAGACTGGGGAGATTTGAAGAGATTGGGTAGATTTTGGGAGTTAGACGGGAGTGAGATTTTGGGAGTCAATATTAGACGTTTATGTCTTACAACGTTAGCCGAATATTCAAATTCCATGTCAAATTTATCAGATATCTTGAAGGTATCTGATAAAAATAAAGCTCAATAATAGGTTGCTAGGTACCTCTTTCTGCTCCATTTCTGAGTACTTTGGCATGTTTATTATTATGTAATAGATATTTTCTCCAAAGAAAGTTTGACATGGCTATGGTACTTACAATTTGTTTAAATGATTGTAGGTTCCTATACCTACCTATACCCTTATGATCTGTCCGTGATGATTCATACAGTGTTTGGGTATGGTACGATTCTATCTACTAAATTTCAGCTTCAAGTACTTAATGACATTCAATGAGGCACCTAGATCTCCTCCCTACGTCATTTTAGCTCTCCAACCGCTTTTGAGGGCCCCGAGGATTATAGTTTCTCCGATTCGAGGGAAACGAGAGCTCGACCAATATTTTGGTTTATTATTTTCAATTATGAACCTTTGGAATCGAGCACGAAAAAAATTTTTTTTAACCCCCCCTCAAAATTTGAGGTTTTACGTTTCAAGATACGTAGAATCCAAAAATCGAATAAAAAAAATATTGACCGTCCGCCGTACGCGGCACTTTCCTTAGTTACCATGGACCAAAATTAATGAAATTTAGTATACCGGCCCCATTCGGGGTCTAGTTGTGCCGCAAAGCTTTTCGTTACCGTCAGCCTGCTCTAAGTGGTAGAAAATAGGGGATGAGATTTTCAAAACGCCCTAGCTCGAAAATTTCAATTAGGAAGGTATATTTTTTCCATCGATTTAAAATAGAACACAATTTTTAGCGTCGAATGAGACCTTGCGGAGCGTTTTAGGACCAACCGTTCGCTCCCTGTAAGGACTCAAGGGTTGAACGAAAAAAGAGCAGAAACACGAATGTGAATCGGAATTCCTCCCGAGTAGGCAAAATCTCCTTTCAAATATCAGCTGTTCAAATGTAACTTTCTTTCGAATCCACTAAACCAAGTTTGTTGTTTACTTTCAGAAGCTTCCTTAGTTACTGAATTTCTTTAAGAATGAATGATACCACTCTCCGATAATAATAATTACAAGAAGGTACCTACCTACTCATTGTCGCCAAGAGATGATTGTGAACCTCGCGGTATTTTATGTCAATAGGATCTTTGTAGATGGGCGATCTATACAGAAAATAATAAACCGTTGTGTAATAATTTGCAATGTTTTTTTTTTCTTCTTAAAACTTCTCAAACCTATAAAATATTTGATGCCTGTGATTGCATTCTAGTGCAATTTCACTATGAGTTCAGCGATCTACTTGTTATTCCTATGTTAGTTGAGGAGTGTTGCCAAGGAGCGATTTCGCTGCAATGCGGTTATTTAAATCCCAGTTATTTCTCGATTATCAGCTGTAAAGGATGTGTTCAAAGGCCAACCATTTGAGCAAAAATTAATATAATTAAATGTTTAAGTTGAGTACCCAGCGAAAATAAGCTCCCAAAAGCAATCACAAACCTTTTCCTACTTTGTTAGACTCGGATGCAAAACTGATACCTAGTTAGATAAATTGGAACACTGGGAGTTGTTGAAAATTCATTTTATAAAATTCATCCGAAACTGTAACTTTTTTACACCACGTGGAACCCCCTCTACTTTTTTGATACACCAATAACCTGCCACATTTAATTTTAACGCGAGAAAACAGGAAGTAAGGTGAACTAACCTGAGTAAGGAACCTGGACTCAAATCGTGGACAATACATTTGAACATTTCCAAAGGATTCTTGTTCCTGTACAAACTTGTCTCGCATTGACATCAATTTTGATTATTTATTTATTTAAATTTGTATTATAATTTTTAAACAATAACTGAATGCTCTTTGTTTTTTATCGTCAAGATTGGTGTTGACTGCTTTTTAACGAAGCAACGAGTGATTGACTTGTTATTATTTTTACAGTTTTCACGTTCGTTGGGTTGAGAATGAAAAAATTATGAACACATGTAAATTTTATTTCGTGTTTATTTTAACTGCTGCCTTGTCAAGATATTACAAGTTTTTTAGATTGGTGTTCATGAAATTATAGGGGCCGTATGAAATTAAATTCACTGCCTATTCTACGATCTGAGAGGCTCAGTGGTCCAATAATTGAAATTGAAATTGAAACCCTTCACCAACAATGTTCTTATCTACTTTTGCAAAGTTCCTGTTGTTTAGGTAGATATATCGAAAGATTGTGAAGAATATTGGAAGAATATTAGAACATAGATACACGCAATTTTCGAATTAAGTTATTTGTCCTACTACTTGTTTAAACTACTTAATATATACCCAATAAATGTATTGAAGGTGTCAACTTCGAGCAATTTTCAACTATAATTTTATTATTTTGAACTTTTGGTGCTAATGAATCACGAGGGATTTTTTATAAATTCCATGTCATACTGCTAGTAAAGCTACAATAGTTCATTGGAAATTCGGGTGTGATTTTCTCGTTGATATAGAGTCATTTTGACTGCTTTGGAAGCCAAATAGGTACCCACTTACCAAAATAATTTTCTGATCTCCCAGTATCCAGGTTACAGTTTGCAGTAAAGTTGATTGACTTTTTCAGTGGAGTCTGGAAGCAGTAATCCGGATTCAGGTCCGAATTCACCTCCTGTCCACGCCTCCTCTCAGCTGTCGCCACCAGCTGGACACACCACTCCGATTCAAGAGGTGAGTTCAAGTCTCTCCAAACAGACCAATACGGACTCCAACCCAACGAAGTGTTGCATTCAACTATCAGCGAAACTTCTCTGTTCGTTTCGAATTTGGGCCGAAGACGAGTGATGTGTTGAGTGTTATATGAACTTAGGGCGGTTATTTATAGACACGGTCCTCGAGTTTCAAGGAGTCCTTGAGATGGTCTCCTCGAAATTTAAAATACGTATTCGGCTTAAGGAATCCTTGAAAACCATCTCAAGGTCTCCTCGAAACTCGAGGACCGCCTATAAATCCCGCCCTTGAACTCTTTCACGCGTCTCCTCTGCATGAGATAAATCTGGACTAAAACCACGAGTCCTAATGATGTCTAGTGATCAAATATCAATTTAGAAGGCACTCTTGGGACCAGTATATAAATTGTTTGAATGCCTTTTGCAAAATTCATTAAACCAATCTTGGTTTTCAGGAAGGAGAAATGCAGTATGGTTCAACGTCTGTTCGGTCTGAACAAGGTGGAAGCCTCAGCGACCTCTCAGCTCTCTACACCAGTCCCTCACTCCCCAATATTTCTCTGGGCCGGCCTCCGAACACCTCGTCAAACGTTAGTCTTAACTTTGTAGTTTCATATTTTCAACATTAGTATTTGAACCTATTCCTACCAAAATGAATATTAATTTGCTTGATTATCAGCACACGTTTGTCTCAATTTCTAGAACTGCTTATTATTTCTCTCTATCTGTAGGATGACTGGATTATTAGGTGGAAGGCATCTGCACAGTTCATATGAAATAATATTATTCTACCTACATAAGTAATATTTATTTCTGTTTTGTTTTATTACCCTCAATATAATTATACTTATCAAGAGTTAGGGTGCTTACAGACTGGAGCTGCGCTAAGAGCAAGGGAAGGGAGCGAAGAAAACAAACGCAGGTAGGCTTATGAAGGAGCGCAGAGTAGAGCAGTTCTTCAAGGTCGAGCAATGATGTGAGCAAAGATAAGAGCTAAGAAATCAATCCAGTTTGTTTTCGTCTCCCGTATCGCTGATCCCAACAGGCAAAATTGGAATAAAGAGAAAACGGAGTTAAATAGAAAAACGTAGTCTATTTCCACGAAAATAATAAGTTACAAAGTTAAATCGATTTCGACGGTTAGGCCATCATCAGTAACAAACAATAACGTTATTGAAGGCTCTTTATTGAAATGGGTTTCCACAACTTCGTCGCGAGTGATTCAGTTCGTAGGAAAAATTGGGTTTAAAATGCAATTTGACCACCTCTTCAGCAATTTGTGCTGTACTTTATCCAGCAATTAGTCGAATGTTGTAATATCCATCCAAAAATATTCATAAAACCTGTCGGAATCCTCTCGAAGAAATGGGGTCTGCGCATGATTTTTTTTTTTTTTTACAATTTTTATTGAAAGGGAATCGATTCAAAATGGCCAAAGTGGTGTTATTTCATAATTATGTGGTCTCCCTATTTTTTATATCGACGAAGGGAAATGTGAACGTTTGAAGAAATGCGCGCGGAAACGGAGCGCGCTGATTGGCCGAAGCGCATCCATGCTGACTACGTATAATATCCACGAATGGTTTTGAAAGGGACAGCAGGGGGCGGTGACGTACGTACCCCCCCTCCCCCCTGTGAAAACCAAAACATTCCATTTTAACATTACGATTTCAGCTCCCACATGGAGTTTTTTGTCCTGATAAATAGTGTTTGCTAGTCATGGCAACTCAAATAACATAATTAATGGGTTTTTTCCAATTTTTATTTCTCATGCGCAGACCCCATTCCCCGTGTACATGTTGCGATTGATTAATTACGTGAATCCCTTCTACTTTTCGCCCCCGAAGTAAATACCACATTCTCAATGACGGGTTTTCCACAAAGAAATAATAATCATCCATCGTCTAGAAGGATTTGAACCACGCTGAAATTTCGCTCCACTCTGAATTGGCCAACCCTTCGCTCTCTTTGCTCCTTTTTTGCTCTCTTCTCTCGCTTTCATCGCAGCTCCAGTCTGTAAGCACCTTCAGGTACTCCAAGATTAGGTACCTTTTCTTCCCCCAAATACTGGTAAGCTCATGTTTCTAGGAGTGTAAGCTTGCCCCAGTCTCTGAGGCGGAGGTGCGGGCTGCCTACGCTGCGAGGCTGGGCCTCCCGCTGACGGGTCAGATGCTCCCTGGAACGCTACCCTTCTACCCAACGTTGCCCTCCATCGACGGCGAATATTCCAATCCGACGTCGCCTTCGTACATCCAGAAACAGATGGCCAGCCTGGAGCAGACTAGGCCACCCATCATGGCCTCCTCCGTTTATCATCCGCCTCCACCCATCACAGATACCCAGGTACCTATACTTAATGACGTCATAATTTCATACGAGAAGGGTTGATCTTGAGTTGGATCTGTGGTTCAACGCCCAGGTAAGGTACCACCAGTGTAACATAGAATAGGTTGTAAACAGTGGTGAACTTAGAGTTAAGTATTTCATAATCATTAAAAAAAAGTCCAGCTGGGTTTTCACATAATATATTAACTGCGTAAGCAGTTTTATGGCTAGGGTG
>JAEMON010000005.1:9517710-9528330 GCA_030264115.1 Lygus lineolaris
GGTTATAAAAGTAACTTGAGCGCGATGTTCACAAATCTTGTGCGTGTTGTTATCTTGTGTGTGTGTTGATATCTGTCTCCTTGGTTTTGATTACCAAGTTACTAGTTCCTTTCGGTAGTTTTGTCTCTAGAAATATCCAGTAACTATGCCTAGAAACGGTCCAGTTTTCAAGACAAGGAAAAATGTTTACATACCCTGGCTGAATGAAAAAACAACTTCAGCCAAAAATTCAGGAGAATCCTGATCCCTCAACGCCTTTTAGATCTCGAAAGGTTCCTCCTCCCAAGAGCAGATCATCTCAAAATTGACGAGATTTCTCTGACTAGGTACAATAAGTTCAAAGCAATGTGATCTTGTGTGTGTCAGAAGCTGGAGGGCCGATTTGTCTATGAAGAAGCAGATGCGCCATTCTACGACGCTGGAGGTTACTAGGTTTGAAATTGAATAACTCGTGTTCAATCCATCCGAATTTAAAATTTCGAACTTGAGAACGTCTATTGAATAATGTAGTTTATGAAACAATTAAAACAAAAAAATCGAACTTTTTGAAAAATTTTTGGTCCGGGTCCCTAACCCTTTGGCGGGCGCGCAGCCGAACTGCGGTCGGCAAAATCAGCATTACTTGAACTATTCGGTTCAAGAGAAAATTGAGGGGTCGAGGGTCACAAGTATCTTCTTCTATCGGTTCTAGAATCGATTGCTATGATTTTTTGCATTTTTTGTGCCGTTCCCAGGGTTCTGTGAGTCTTCAAAGTTGATGGTTATCCATTTGCCGTACTTTGTACAGCACGCACCCGCTACTGTAACTATAAATTTAAGACGTGTAAACACTTGGTGTGCGAAAATTACTGCGAAAAAATAGTCACTTGTGACAACTGCACAGCTGAGGATGATAATGTGGAGGTTTATGATATGTAAAATGATGAGTAAACCAGCCAGTAAAGTCAAACTACGAATGTTTTTTGTTAGGTAAGACACAATGTTGACACTGGGCTGCAATTTCTAAAACACTACTCATGATACTGTCAGTGTTTTGATTCATTCTTGTTCAAAGTATCTAGGTATACGATTGTGGTTTGTTCTTGAGAGTAAGTACTTACCTATATTTTATGTAGGTATGTAGTAAATTTTTTGCAATTTTTTTGTTTTATTCAGACAGCTACAATTTATTTCCAATTATGCGCAGTCTAACGTTTCATATTAATTTGTCCTCTAGATATAATAATACTCTTATACGATATCTACTTTTCAATGAATGGAACCAGATGAAGAACTTACCTACATGGTGGTTGCTTTTAATTTTGTGATAGTTAGTAACTATCAAAAAACGTGATTCATTTACATATTAGTAAATTAATGTGAGGAACATTCTTTTTTAGGAAAAAACCACGAGGAACATTATTTTAGTAACTATTAGTTACTTTTTTTCTTAAAAAATAATGTCCCTCATGGTTCTTTCCTAAAAAAGAATGTTCCTCACATTTACTGAGGTATATGTAAATGTGTAAACTTACGTTTTTAGTCTGTGATGATTAAAAATGTAGAAAAATATGTTCGCTATATGGTTTAATGCATACCTACACAGCGTATTTCCTTTATAAAATTAGTTAGATTGTGTGCAGAAATCCCATGATATGCGTTGCTGAACTGAGTTCGGCGCGCGCCTGGTTGTGTGATAATAAATCGCGCGGCTGCCAAAGGGTTAATTACAAATTTTATTTTCTAGTAATTCTTGTTTGTTATTTATTACTCACAAAAACAACTCATCCAACCAGATTGTTGACCAGAATGAGAAAAGAGAAGAGCTACAGCAGTCATTTAAAAGCTTGAGCAAAATAGGAGAACCGTAAGATCGATTCTTTTGAGCCGATTATCTATTCAAAACTTTCGATACATCGATTCCCAAAGATCGATTCTTTTCATTTCGATCTCCATCCCTATTGAGAGCTCCGGAGGCTCACTGGTACGGGCATGTCTGAACACGCGCCGTCACCCCCCCACCCCTTGTTTTTGCAGAATTCTGTCTCGCCGATATTTTTTTATGTGATTGACCTCAAGATCGGTTAAATTTTTTTTTTTTTTTATTTGCTGACATTAACGATTAACGAAAAGCTTCCATTAGGTTCTCACTACCAGGCCAAGAACACAAAGAGGCCAGTAGGGAGTTGGAAAGTGGTTGTAAGGGATGAAATTGATTAGACATAGACTGAAAATAGTCGAATCACATCATACCTCGGCATTAAATTCATCAATATCTTAACTATACTGAGCTGAAAACTGCCATATCAGAAACTCCTCAACTGGACTGTAATAGTAAGTTATTATTATTTATTTGGTGTGGGAGTGTTGATTTTTTATTTTTTCGAAGTCTGATTTTAAAGGCTGAGTTTTGTTTGAACAAATTAATCCTATTGAATTTTTTATTAATTTTACTATTGTAAGGAATCTTTGAGATGGTGGGATTAATTTCTTGTTATCAAGTTACTTAGTTGTGGTTGTATTTCGCGAAGTTTAAGGATGAAGTTCATTTGATCTACCTTCCTTAAATGGTGTCTGTATGGTATAAGTATTAGATTTCCACTGCTACACTATCCGATACGACAAAATGCATTGATACAACGCAAATTATTTATAATGAATGACCCAGTATTTATAAAAAGTCATGTATAATTCCTCAGCATTTCTACATGACATTGAACAACTAGTATTGCATCAGAGATACTAAGATTTAAGAATAGTAACGCAAATTTGAACAAATATCGGAAACATGACGAGTCGTCTTATTGTGATTTTACACCCTCGGGGTGAGTTTTTTAATATCATCTGAACAATGTTAGTATTACTCGATAGAGAATAAATTACCGGGTTAGTCGAAAACTATGTTCGTAGGTACCCGAGTGAAAAAAAAAATTGTCTGTGTTAATATTATAGTAAGATAGTTTTATATAACTTGACAATATGGCATAATCTTATTTTAATATTAGGTTCGTACCTACTTCCTACCTACTTCAACGTGATGTATTCTAACGTTTTGCTTGGTGAGCTTTCTACTAATACTAATGTAGGTTTTGTTAGTGTATTATTCCAAGGTTTCGCATTCAATTAAACGCAGTTTGTCAAGTCAGATCGTTCATTTCATGTTTTCCCATCATCTGGTTTTGTTAGTCTAGATCAGTGGTTGTCAACCTTTTTTGACCCCTTTGGGATTGGAAAGTGTGTTCTTGTACACAAAGAAACAGAGTGATCAGGACGGTGACAAAAACTGTACATCAAAGTGAAGAGAAAATATACAAAATTTATTGCGTCATATATAAAATACCTATTTATTTTCAATCAAAAATTGAACATTTTGATATAAAAAAGAAAATTATAAAGGTACAGATATCTAATTAAAACGACATTGCATTGATGAAAACTATAAGATGAACGGTGTTCAACTATGTAGTGGTAGGTATACAGCCATTCAAAAATCCTTCAAATAATTGATAGAATAACGAGATTTTGATAGAAAAATAAATGTGAAATACATAATAGGTACCCTACCTACATTAAATTATTATAATAATGTCTACAATGAAAAACGTGTACGACAAGAAATAATATGAGGACGGAAAGGAGCTAAGTGACCTTTGGACGGAGTAATGTTTAACTATTAATAGTACTACAATGCAAACTATTGTCTGCATCTACACATTTTACGAAGACATTAGTTACTTAACAATAATGATAATAATGATGATTGACATACAACAGAAAACATGGTAATAACAAAAAAGTACAAATCATTAAATTTAGAAATGGCGTATAAAGGCCATATAACACGAGCTTTATTTGGTCTCGAAAGAAGAACAAGAACGTGGAGTTGATGAAAATAAGAACACGTTCTTAAAAATGCTTTTATGCTACGAAGTAGGGATGGAAAAAAACGTGAAACTGTTTCGAAGAAGCTGCTTCTTGAAAAGAAACGACGAAATAGCTTCTCAAAACCTGTTGCAACTGTTTCAAAAAAATGAACGGCCACAGACGAACTGCACCACACACGAACAGCTGTTACAACACTGTTTCTGTTACGGGAGCCGCTCTAGTTCTTTTGAAACAGCTCAGTTTCTTAATGTTGAAGCTTCGTTATCACTGAAGCTGTTATTTTGAAACTGTTTCGCGCAGAAAAGAAGTTGTTTCGTTTTGTTTCTTAAAAATAGCAGAAACGCCCATCCCTACTATGGAGGGGTGGAAAATTTGACCTTGGAAAAAAGTGGCCTTCTTCCACTCTAAGTTTGGGGAAAAATGAAAAGCTCGTGTGATATGTCCGTAAGACAAAACAGACTGCCCTAGCAGGTGTGGAGTTTTCGTGGAATTGTGATCATTTATTCAGTAACAAGAAGAAAGTGGCTCCAGCGGAAGCACTCGTCTAGCACATAAAATATAACAAAATAAAATTGAAACAATTATAACAAAGACTCCACATCAACTTTTGGTGGGCTTAAATTTTCTTAACTACTTACTTATATCAACAACGAAACGTATCAGATCGTACAACTTGTACTAACTTATCAGTAGTTCCATCAGTCCTAGCTTTCGTAAAAGATCAATTCACATTAAAACCTTCAGAAAGGTAAACATTCAAATTCAATGATGAATAACTAAGCCTACTCATTGAATGTTTGCATTTAATTCATCATTAGCATAACAAAATGTAATAAGAAACATAATTGTGAAAAATGTCATCTACCGAGTGTTATTATCCTATTTAAAAATACTGTTGTGCATCATCCATGGGCAGGTACTTGACAAACATACCGACTACAAAGATTGGAAAAATATCAGTATTCCAAAGAAACTGGAGAAATAAAAATAATATCATCAGTTTTCAACTGAAGCTAAAGGCATTTTGTGCGCCAAAGCTAAACAAGGATTTGAAATCCAAAAGGAGCTCTTTGTTATTCAATTCCTTAATATCGATTAGGCTGATGATTATTGCAAGAAGCTTTGGTTGTAGAATACTTATTCAATACCACAAATTGTAAGGCACTAAATAATTAGTGTAGCATTTCATAGTTGAATTATGTAGGCGCAATATAATTATGGACGGAGGCACATGATGATGAATTTTGGACGGTTGTTTCATTTGATTGTAAAGCGTATTTTCAATCAGTAGATTCATGAACATGTGCAACATGTTCGAGAACGAACTAGCATAATGAAGGTAAATACCATCACCTCAGGAGAACTGCCAGAGAAGTGAAGAGGATGAGGGGCAGTGAGTAGATGGCAGCTGATGCTCCTGCGTAGCAGTCCACGATCCTTTTGGCTCTCAAGAAATCCTTCCCGAGGTAATCAGAGTACCACCTCTGAGCGTTGGGGATGATCCTCAACTGCGTCGTGGCATCTTGGAATATCAGGTCAGCGTAGGGCGGCTCGGACACGAACATTGCAAAACTGAAATTCAAAAACCATCCATTCAACACTTTCAGGTCCAAAGGAAAGGATGAACTTTCCCATAGAGGTTTTGTGGTTCCAATGTTTGCCACATGCACCAACTTCCCTAGTTAAGATATATAAGCAACAGAATGCACTGACAACAGTGATTTTCTGAAGCTACAAATCGATAGAGCAGCTAAAAAAATCGATTAGAGCTGGAGATCAATTCTTAACATCGATGCGGTAAAATGTCGAACCACAAACCTAGTATCTTGTGTATCTGTCTCGGGGAAAAGCATGTGGTCAACATAGGAACCAGAAGACCTTAACTTGTTCAGTGCGTATGACGCATACACTGCGTCATGGACCTCATTCCACAAGAATCGTTCTCATATTGCCACGCCTCGTTGAATGCGGCTGTTTCTTGTACTAAACTGTTGCTAGTTAGTCGGATGAACTACAGATAGCGTCGGAGACACTTCCAAGCTCTTCGCATATTTTTTGCAGTAACAAGTGCGAGCGCAGGGTTTTTGCTTTCAGTGTGGCGGGTACATTTCCACTATGAAATACGTGTTGTGAACGAAAGCTCATCCTTCAGCAGAAATGAGAGACAGACACCAGGTCTTTGGTGGCCGAGGTCGTTAGTTGGTGAGTTATAGCGGAATCCATCAGATTCGCTGTGACAATAAGGTTCGAACCCCCTCGAAGTTCCTTAATTTTTTCACAATTTCCCGGCCACAACATACGTACTGAACGTGTTAAAGGGTTAAGCAGTATCCCCGACAATTTGTTACCACAATTTCCAAACTGCTCTACCCAAAACGGGTCTTCCTAGTGCTAGTGATGAATAGTCTACCTCAACCAAATATGTACATAAATACTATTGATGTAGTCTAAGGACACAGCCTAGATGGCCATATTTCGAGAACTTTCCCACGTTTTCCTATTCCAAAACAAGTAAAAAAAGGCCACTTTTCCAGCTTTTTTCACAGGTCAACTTCTCCTCCCCCCCCCCCCCCCCCCCCCCCCCCCCCCCCCCCCTTCCCCTCGATTGCATGGTCCACATTCTGGTTGTGATGGAGTCACAGTTGCTCCTTTAAAGAACAGCTCTGGGGAGCAGTCACTTGAAGGACCAACCCACGAACCCCACAATCACTCCGAGTCCTTGCCTGCCTTACACTTAAGTTCCTCTTAATTCTATTCAAAATATCTTTCCCTAACCATCGTAGTTCAAATCCTGAAGATAGGAATTTCCTACATAATCTTCACTCCCCCTTTAAAATCCAGAGCCTCCTATTAATACGTCAAATTCCTACCTATTTTTGTGTTACTTAACATTGCCTTCCTCCTTTGCCATAGGCTCAGTAGGTAGGAATTAGAGCACACTCAGTAGGCAATGGGTATTGTGACCCCTTCTGCGTATAACATCCAACATATCTAGAATCTCGGTGAAATATCGTATCTGTACCAGTGAATCCCAGTGGTCCACATTACATGGTGGCAGAGCAAATAAACCCACGTTCCTCATCATCTCATCAGGATCATTTACAGATTCAGAAGACGTTGTAGTTTCTCTCAAACGCCATTTTGTGCAAGAAAACAGGTAAAAGATGGTCCTCGGACACTCAAACTTGAAGTGATGTTAGGTTTCAGCTTTTATTCTTCACGTTCTTATACTTCTTCAGTTGTAAGGTCTCAAGGTCTAGATTGCAGATACACACAGGAAGATAAAAAAAATCTAATCAGGAGGACATAAGGACATTCACCAATTTCAATAGCGCCTACCGTGGCCTGAAAAAGGTAATAGGGGATAGACTCTTACTTGAAATCATCCCATTGCTTGCGGCCATAAAATTGCTGTGCATATGTGAAGAGATTGAGGTAAGCGTTTTGCTGGGTTGCGTTGTATGCTTCCCCACCTCTCGTCACGATCGCGTTAGCTTTGGCTTTGCCCAAATTACAGTCCGGATATCGATCCAACTGCGCTCTCGTCCCTGGAACCAAAGCCATCAACGTTGAACGCACAACAAAATGAGATGCTGCAAGAGCGCCATGAATATTTCGGAATGCATCAGTAATTCAAACCCATCTAAAGAGGATTTTCTAACCATCAGGACAAAGTAGTTGGAAATCTTCGTTCAATGTGTTCCTTGCCCACCATTCTCTTCGTTTGCCATCAGTGTTTTCCAATACAGTTGTATGTTTCACAAAAGCCACATGGCCTCCACCTTCGACGAGACACCGAAAAGCACCTGTAAACATGAAAATGTTGGGATTGTTTCATTAAGTGTTTCACAGTGGACGGTGTTCAAGTATCATTCATAACTAGTATAATTGTACAATGAACTTAACTTCTGGGAAAGAATTGAAATTATTTGTATATAGGTAATTGTAGGAAGAGATTGTTACTGAAACTTTGCAGGTGGAACGGTGCTGCGAGTAAACAATCTCTTCCGAAGATTACCATAATATAATGTAAATTATTAAACATCAATCAAAATAAACTGCTTGTCCCGCACCAGTATGGCCGTAATAATCTTCAGATGCATCTCGTCGGCAGTACATGTAGCTTCTTCCGTGACATAAATGGCACATGTTGTCGTAGGGCATCTCGGTGTTGTACTCCGAGGATATTGCACCAGGAACACAGGCCTTGCTAAAATACTCGGCAGCAGCCCTCATAGAATTGCACCCATAGTTCCGCATCCAACCATTGGAAATTAGGTAGGCAAGAGGAATGACCCAGCCAGCTGCAGTGTTGATTCCTCCATGACAAGTATTTTTACCTAATGGAAAAATACCAGTCCAATAATATTTTTATACAGTTAAGGAACTTGGAAAATTAATGAAAACGTCCTTTATCAAGTAAAAAGATGTAGTAGGTCTACAGTAGAGATGGGATGGAATTCACTTCACAGGATAAAATCACATATGGATGACCACTGGCCTAACATGAAAACACTGAAATGGCATCCTGCCAAAAATATTCCCACTTCAACTCAATTTAAATATATAATATATAAAAAATATATTAAAAAAGAAAAGCGTTAGTTGAAATAGGATGGCAAAACGAGATGGTCCAAAGGCAAAAGCAGTAATAAGGCGGTAATGATAAAATATGAATGAGCAGTACTGCCAACTTACTAAACAGAAATCCCTACAAAGTTTTTGGCAAGGCTGCTTGCTAATTTTTCGCCAGTAGGGCGTGATATCGGAGCTCATTACTTGAGTAGCAGATTTATAGCCTACCTTTGAGATATGTGATTTCTGTATCAGGATCTTCTTCCTTCGCAATAGCAACCACATAATATTCTGGCCCATTCAGATTATATATCTCAGCCATTATTGGGATCAAGTTGTAGTTGAGTCCAGCAGTGTACACGTCTCCAGCATCAAACACAGATACATCAGCATCTCTGAAATTGTCGAAAGAATGAGGATATAGATAGCATCAATGTACAAAGAGGGGAGAGAATATAAACAATCAATCTGAGTATTTGCACAACAACTACTAGGCACGAATGAACAATGGGCATGCGGTTTTGGAAAAGTTGACCGACAAATAATGAACTTACCCGTTCCTAATGGCTTGCATGCAATGAATATGGCTGTGTCCTTTGTAGCAAGACATTTCTGGTTTCAACAATTGAGCTTTCAGAGCAACCTAAAATGGTCAACAGAACACAAATTAATCAAATTCACTTAAATACGAGTGCAGTGAAACCTCACAATAGTGGACAGTTTGAGGACTGACAAATTTGCACACTAATAAGGTGTATATTAACCTTTTCATTACTGGATGCATGTGCGCCCCTGAGTTGCAAAGGCCAATCCACCTTCAACCTCCAGCGCCCCCCGCAGTTGGAACATTTTTCAACCCTTCATGTCACGATGGCAGAAAGACTGTCTTTCCGTCATCTATTGGGAAGCTTTAGAACTAATAAGATGACGGATAATATAAAGAAGAAGACTTCCATGGTGATACAATATTTCTCCACTCACTAAAGTTAGATGGCGTAAGAACTTAGTAAAGCGGGCCTCGGCTTCAGTGTGTGGCTGCCCATTTGCGCGAAAAAGAGGGCCTCAGCCCCAGGTTACATCTAATTTTTACGCGATATTGCGGGCCTCGGAGCTAAAGGGTTAATAGATTTTTGCTGGTTGATACATCAAAACTACCGTTTGCTGCCCACAGTCGACCACCCCAACTAGGACTCAACGATAACCACCAGGTACCATTTCAGGAAAGGAACTTACCCGCATCTTGTGACATTTTTCCATTTCTGGATCCGAAGTGACGCACATCGTCATTTTTCTAACGGGACAATCTCTCACAGCGTAGATTGATTCCATGCTTTCACCAAGGTACACCGAAAAAGTCTGCGCACTTTCAGGTAGGGCTTCTAAGAATGAAGTGTAGTCCTGTAGAAAAGAAAGACGTGAATTCCATATAAACAGGAACTGTTATGTAAACTGTAAGTTTAAAATGCATAGAGAATTTCTCGTATGTACCTCAAAAAGAAGATTCCGTTGTCTGCCATAACGGGGAGCAGATTCAAAGATGTTGAAAGTTTCATACTCCAGCGAACTTTCAGTTGAAGAGTAAGAGTCAAATCCATCAAAACTTCTATCCTTGTTGTCTTTAGCGTACGGGTCCTTTTCATTGCCATAGAAATCATTGAAGCCCCGATTGTTAGTCTCGTAAGGGTCTTTTGGAGGACGAGTGCTATTGATTCTAGACTCACCTGGTCCAAAAATTTGAACTGCTCGCTGAAAATGGAAATAGATGGAATCGTCAAACAAAAATAGACACAACATATTTTATACTAGAGACATTAGAGAGTAAGCGTACACATTTCTCAATACAAAATATCAATCTATGCCCAAGAAGTAGGTAACTGTGTTCTAAATGGAACAAGCATTGGATACTCACACAACATGCGTTCTGGAAGTACCTTATGTTCCATAACTTGGTGGACTATTGCTCCACATCATAACATGCCAATGTCAATTTGGTGGTAATTTGACTTATCTCTGGTTAGGCCGCTGTAAGTCTGATTAGCACCCAAGTACGCTCGCTCTCAAGCACAGTTACGTCTTAACTTATGTTGTGTTAGGAAATGGTTGCGCAACCTTACTCCACATTGTTTAACAAAGTGGTTCTCAACCTGGGGGGCGCATGCGCTCTTTGGGGGGGGGGGGGGG
>JAEMON010000005.1:9528521-9545670 GCA_030264115.1 Lygus lineolaris
CTACAAGCCAAATACTGATTCCACAGAGTCCTGTAGTCCCACTGAATCCAGGGAACCTATCGAGTCCTGAAACTCGAGCGAACTCTCAAAGGGAGACGACTGAAACCCCTACATCGGCTACAGTCATCGAAGGGCGAAGAAGCATAACGCTGTCAGGAATCCCGAAACCAGAACAACTCGAGGAGTCGTACTCATTTGCACAGTTTAAAGACTGGAATCGACGGTATGTGAACTTTCTGACAGCCCAAGGCGCACACAGAGCGCCGAAAGAACAGACCAATGCTGTTCTTTTTTCTTTTCTAGGACAGGAGATAACGGATGTATTGAGTCTAGTTTTAAATATTCCATTCGGGGCTGATTATAATGTAGTCCTAGAAGAACTAGACAGATATTACCGGAGGAAAGAAAACGGTAGAATTAGAAGGAGCCAGTTTACGAAACGGAAACAAAAGGAAGGAGAAAGCTTTACCTATGTCGTTTTACCGGGAGTAAACAAAGCTATTCCAAATATCCGACCCTTGCCCTCACTGCAATGAGCGATGTCTTACAGATAACGTTATAGAAAGCCTTAGAGACGACGGCGTAAGAAGGAAATGCAGAGTGCTCCCAGACTGTGCTCTCCTATCTGATGTAGTAAAGATCTGCGAGGCGGAGGAAATGGCATCTAGAGAAGAATGCAATAATTCGCGAGTGATCTCGAAAGTTTCTGAATCACAGAAAAAGTGCCCGCGATGCGATAACATATGGCATCAGACCCTAAAGGAGTGTCCAGCGAAAGATAGCAAGTGCAACAAATGTAATACCGGAGTATGTCGTGTGTCGATCTATCCCGGTGCCTGTCGCATTAATGAATTTCCCTTTAGGATGCTTACTGACTGGAGCTGCTCTAAGAGAAAGGAAATGGAGCGAAGAAAACAAACGCTGAGTCTCAAGTTCGAGCAAAGATAAGAGCAAAGAAATCGAGCCAGTTTATTTCCATCGCTCTTATTGCTGATCCCAACAGGCAAAATTGGGGATAAAATTCAATTTGACCACCTATTCAGCAATTTGTGCTGTACTTTATTTAGCAAGTAGTCGAATATCGTAATATCCATCCAAAAATATTCATAAAACCTGTCGGAATCTTCTCGAAGTTCATCGTACAAATGATGGAATTCCCCGTGTACATGTCGCAATTGATTAATTATGTGAATCCCTTCTATTTTTCGCCCCCGAAGTAAATACCACATTCTCAATTACGGGTTTTTCGCAAAGAAATTATAATCATCCATCGTCTAGAAGGATTTGAACCGCACTTACTCTCACTCCACTCTGCATTGGCCAACTCTCTGCTCTCTTCGCTCGCTTTTATCACAGCTCCAGTCTTTACCGCCCTAAGTAGCCTGTATCGCGATGGTTAACATTTGTTTCAATCGAGTTTCCAAGTCTTTAATCATGTTCCCAAACCTGAGTGTTTTCACTTGCGTGTTACTGACTTCTGCTGAAAGCGTGATTGCAACATCCATTCCATCATCAACATCCATTTTTCCATCCATTGCAACAATCTGAATCCCTGTACTTCTCTGACCCTTTGATTAATTTGTTAAAGATCCAACTTCAAAATTTGCGCACGGTAGTACTATACGTAGGTCGGTGATATTCACAGGGGATCGTCTAGGGCCTGGATGGGGGTGCTAGGGGGAGCCTGACCGAGGAAAGGTTGAGAACCACTGGTTTAGCAACTTAGTTAACTGAATGAAAAAGTGTCAAACTTCACAAAAATCAAAAAAGTAAAACCTGAAGAAATTTCTGGTACATTCGTCGAACTTTAGCGGTCTTTGCCGAAGAAGTGACTACAGCTGAAGAAGGGACGCGACCCCAATTGCAGTTTTCGTACTCAGAGACAGGCCTTCTAGAGCCATCAACACAGAGAAGTTGGAAGTTGTCGACGTTCACAGAAGCTAGAAACATACAATTTGTTAAGAAATGTTTAGAAATATTAAATAAGTTTGTCAGGCTGAGTATCTATTTCAATTTTAAGACAAAAGATTATATGTGCGCGAAATGCAACGATTCGTTCAATCTAGGACGTGAACTTACGGAATTCAGTTTTGTCAGAAATCATCTCAGTGACGGTGGTGTGTTTGAGGAAGGCGATTTCTCCCGCTTCCAACAAACATCTAAACGCACCAGAATATCCCGCGTATGGGTCTGCCCTCGTGCATTTTCCACCTGGCACTTTCCCTATACAGAGCTGACACAATTTGTCCGAGTTGTCCCCTATAAACAAAATAACAAAAGAAATTTTAGACGTTTACGGTGGGTACTCCAAGGTTTTATGGAAGACTCGGATAAGTGAGAGGATCTTACCGATCGGATTATATTTGTCGGCAAGAGAATTAACAGCACAACTGGGCCCAAAGTAAGTTATGGCATTCTTCACATGATTGTTGCAATCAACAATTTGCAAACCACCGTGTTGCATCAGCTGAAATTGAAAAAAACACAAATAATATAAACTTTAAATTATGAAAAAGTATGAACTCTGCATCGAAATAATGAGGAATGGACGTCCTTTTGGTTTATTCTTTGAATTTGTAGGTCTAAGTCGGCTCAGCACATTCATGCGGTATTTGCCGAGCACCTGGCGGATGCTCGCCTATTTCCTAGTGGTGTGGAGGGTAGCTTGGTGTTCGCCAAATGCTTGCGCTCGCGGATGCTCCCGCCAGTGTCGGTTTTTCCCCACTTCAGAGGAGACGAATATTCGCCAAGTAGCGAGCATCTGCCCCACTACACACATGCGTATCGCACGGGGCTGATCGTCGGGGTATTTTTCTGTGAATCACATCGTTCTCCCTCCACTTTCTAGTGTGATTCGCATAATTATTTTTCATGTTTTGTGTCCTCCGGTCATTTTTCTCCGAGTTTGTTTTGCTATTACCCACTCTGTTGACATTTTCATGTCTTTGCTGTGGCACACGACCAAAATTTTGTTACGTAACGTGACATTGTACAACAACCGTCCAGTTCTTACCCTAATGATCCCACGATTCTGAGATTTGGTATGTGGGCCCTTGAGGGACTTCTGAACACAACTGACTCGAAAATGGAGCTCTCAGATCAGCTGAGTCGGTAATGGAGCTCCCAAATCAGCTGCGTCGATAATGGAGCTCCAAAATCAGCTGAGTCGAAAATGGAGCTCTCAGATCAGCTGAGTCGAAAATGGAGCTCTCAGATCAGCTGAGTCGAAAATGGAGCTCCCAGATCAGCTGAGTCGAAAATGGAGCTCCCAGATTAACTGAGTCGAAAATGGAGCTCTCAGATCAGCTGTGTCGAAAATGGAGCTCTGAGATCAGCTGAGTCGAAAATGGAGAAATTGTTTTCCCTACATTGAAAGAATTAATGGGAATTCACGAGAGGAAGGAAAGAAGGCTAGAAGGAAGTTGGAAGGGAAAGAATGAGGGGGAGAAAGACATGAAAATGTCCCAATGCGTTGCAGACTTGTATGCAAGCGTTTCTTTATGTAGAATTGTTCAAATTTTCGGGGATTATGCGGGTAGGGCCCCCTCGAGGTCCCACATGAATTTAATAATGATTGAATCAACGGTCATTAAATGGATTGGGCAAACGAATTTGTTTTGAAGTTTTTGGACCCATACAAGTCGTAAGAATTGATTTGGAATGCGTCTCATCCAAATCACAAGGACACAGCAGCTGCAGCAATTATCACTTGGTCGTCTATCGCGAGCAACTTCGAGTAGTTCGTCTCTCTCCCGAGGCGGGCACCGCTCAGAATGTGTGAAGCAATAAGCTCGCCACTCCCAGTACCTGGGCGCCTTACAGAGAGCTTTCCAAAAAGGTGCAATATGATGAGTCGGAAATGAACGGAAGAGGGTGAAAACGGGAAAAGGAGTTTGTAGGAAAGCGAAAAAAGGGGATGAAAGAGCGTGTGACGGCATCTGGTACGTAATGCCTCCTCGCTCCCTCACGTGGGAACCGCGTGAAAAGGAGATACATACCAGATGACGTCACGCGTTTGTTCTTTTGCTTATTCCAGCCAAACTTCCCGAATTTCGGGGCTAAAAATTGGGTTACAGGGGTTTTCGAGGGTGCTGAATCCGATTCTGAGGTTTAAAATAGTAAATTCCCATCCATGTCTATTACTAATTATATAAATATGTCAAGTACCTAGTAGATATTGATAAATAGTCGTTTAAGAAGCAACATGCAATAACTCAATTTCCCCAGCTTTTCACGAGAGACAAAAAACTGTTAGTTACCATTCGAGATAACTCCAGAAAATGTAAAACCTCGTCCATCTCCCTTCGAAAGGCGCTGTCAAACAGCTGACTTATCACATGTTGATAAGCAAGCTGAATTCTATCATGATGGCAAAACTGTCAATAATGGCGCAGCGAGCGGTTTTTTCACGAAACTAGCTTCACCAGTCGATCGGGCGGGAAAAATTTGAATAAAGATTGACCTCTAACTCATTTTGGTCAATAACTGAGTTAAAGCATGTTGCTGTTTAAACGACAAAATAACAAGGACTGCTTACAGCGTACGCCATGTTTTGTGGACTACAGAATACAGCAATTTTAAAAGAAGAGCACCTACCGTCTTTATTGGAAGAACCCATCCAGCCAAAGTTCCAACTTCGGTGAAACAAGCCTTCTTCCCTCGTAAGCCATACAAGCTAGAGACATCTGGCAAGGTGTCTTTTTTGATGACCGCAACAGCGTAATAATACTGATGTTGGTCTGAAAAGCGACGACGAGATTGCATTTTTTGTCTGAGGCAGATTGTGGAATTTCCACTACTTTGTAATTTGATCAATTCATTTAGGCATTTTTATATATTTAGGCTTTCAGAAGGTACGTACGACACCCCCCTCCCATTATACGGTCCCATCCTTTAATAAAAGTGGTCAGACAACAATATCTGTGGCCAGTGATGGGCGAATTCCCGGGACTTTATTTGTGGGGAATATTTCTGGGAATTTATTTTTTTTTAGCAGATAAAATAGTTTTGTCCTTTTATGACAACTTCAGGGCTTACCCATAGCTTGAACTTTCGTTTTGCTGGATTTACATGAAGACAATTTTCAAAAATTTGCATTACTAAAAGTATAAAGCCAATGCAATAGCTTCATTTGCTTCGAAAATTCCCTAAAAGGAACGTGATTCTTAATCACGTAACTATCTAGCAGTAGGTACCACCTACGATATTATACAGAAATACCCCTAGAATTACACCTAGAATACACAGAAATACACCTAGTTATACAGAAATAATAAACCTTTGTTCATTTGCAACGTTTTTAACATGTTTAATGTTTTAGGGCTGGGGGTCATTCTGTGAATTCCGACTCGCAAATCTGCAACGTTTTTTTTCTTAGTTACCACGGACCGATTTCTTAGTTACCACGTTATATCGGCTCCATTTGGGGTCTAGTTGTACCAAATGGCTTTTGGTGATCAGCTGAGTGAGCTCCAAAGCCATTTTCTCTCCTATTCATCGCAGGAAGATGAAATTTGAGAGGCAGGGTCAATGGAGAATGCTGAAGGCGCCTGAGTGGTCACTGATCAGCTGAGTGAGCTCCAAGGCCATTAAAGCTCCAAGGGAAAAACATTAAACATGATTTAATGTTTTTCCCACGCAAGGGAGAAATTTATTTCAGTGATGTTTCAGCTCAAAGTGATTCGAATGTATATGTGTTTTGTACCTGTATAGATGTGTCGGAGGATAGGAACAGTGCTGAAATAACGGCCACCAACAAAAACTTCTCCTGCGTCAAGAGTCGTCAGCGTCGCCTTATCTTCTTCAATCAGTTTCATACAGTCTTCTTTACTTGTAGTCTGAAAGAACAACCGAATCAGCAAAAATAATTTTAAAAAAAACATTAACAACTACTATATCAACACCGCATTGATTATAGAGATTTGAAACTGCCCCTAAACATCTAGGTACTCCTCATGTTATAAAGACAAAGTTACAATGAATACCTACTAGTTAACGCTACTGTATACTAAAAAGTGGTAAATTGGTTATTTTATAATAAGGACTATTGAGAACTACATAATATTGGGAAATGACTGATGAAGACTTTTGCTTTTTTTCCCCATTTCAATCCTAATTTGCTCAGTACCTATTCCAACTGAAGTAATTTCGTCAATTTTCGTTGCAAAACTCGCCCTAGTTTTGCCAATAATTGAAAAGGAAAAACGGCGGGGCTGTGGGAGAGCCTTGACGTCACTAATCGGAGCCTGCGCTGCAGAATCCAAAGGTGACCAAGGAAGATAATGGTTTGGGTTGCAGCGTTCATGAGGCAACTCGCTCAGGGAGGGTGATGCAAGTACTTCACTGAGGTATGCACATACAGCAGTTCACTACTATATTTCTACTTCCTGTCACCAAACGTTAAAGTCCGTCGTTGGGTAGGTTGCTCGTTAGAACGTAAACCCTGGAAACGCTCAAAGACGCCTAGCAGGGCAGGGCCACATGGAAAGTCATGGAAGTGACGCGTGGAAACTTCTATGAGTTTTGACTTTTCATTGGTCTAGAAGAGGATATGCGCTAGTCGCTGAATGCGCTAAATGTCAGCGAAGGGCAGGGGGTACGAGTATGTCCTACGCATGCGTATTTCTAGAATTTAGCGATCTGAGAGCAACAAACGCTGTGTCATATCTACATGCAAATTACAAAACCATGGGACGTTGCGTTCAGCAGCAGCAGCAGAGGTGTGTTGGTTTAAGTCCAGAAATTTGCTATCTCTGATCCAACTGCTCCAGCCCTCCAGTATTAATTATGAGCTTTAGAGAAAAATCCGGCCAGGAATTCCGGCTATTCCAGTTTCTTCGTTCAACGTAAAGATTTCAGTGAGAGCTTTCCAAAAAGGTGCTATATGTGGGGTATCCGATGATTGAAAGTGAGCGAAAATGAGTGCCGTAAAAAAGAAACAGATCACATCACCCACCCCCCTGGGGGCACCCTCCGCTCCACAGAACAGATGACGTCACGCGTGATCTTGTCACCCTTTACTGCCATCCTAATGAGCATTTTGCGCTGAAAATCAAAACTACGAGGTTTTCAAGGGTGCTAAATCCAAATTTGAAGTAAAAAATGTAAAATTCCGACACAGCAGAATTCCCCATTCATTTGCAAGACTCTAGTTCAGTTAGTTCACTCCTTGGAAGGAGTATATTTGTAGTTCTTTTGAACTACTGTTGTAGTGTCCATTTTTCAGTGAACTTTGAAAAGAATTGACTGAGTCCCCCACTAGCCAATCAGTGGGTTGCGGGCAGGTAGAGGTGGGCTGAGTTAGTTATTTTCCTAGTTCACTGAACGATGGATACTTACATGAGGAGTTTTTATGAGTATCACGCATCTGTGGTCCTAATGAGCTACCGTTTGAGAAGTGAACTACATCGAAGAGTAGTTCATTTGGCGGAATTATTTCTTCAGGAGTAGTTATTGGTCCTGAATCAACTTCAGTGCGGGGATGGGAACTTTCGAGACGGAGGTGAATGGGCGTAGACGTCTTCAGCGACTGCAACTACTTGATCATAGAATACTGATACCTGATCTGGTGAATGAAATCGGTCCAGTTACCGTTTACACAATTACTGATATTGCCCCACTGTAATGAAACAAGTAAGTACCTACTATAATTATTGGGCTTGCAGCTATGCATACCAGATTCGAGAGTGCGGATGTGTGATTGAGGTTCTTTCCTCCCACCACGAAAATTCTTTCTTCACTTTCCATCACCACACCCAAAGTATTGAGAACAGTCGCCGATCAGAGTTGGAGAATAGTTCAGGATCCATGAGGTGTCAGTTCAAACTGTCTGTTCCAACTATTCGGATATATTCAAATACTTTACCTGCGCCAAACCTTCTGCGCACACTCTTGTTGATAAAGAGTAAGACGTACCTAGCAATAATCAAATCAAACTGTGTTCACTGAGGGACCGGCAAAATCACTTCATACGTACCCTCTTACAGTCGAGGAAGAGGTAATCACCACCAAATGTTCTATTGGCTGCAATCACGGATCTGGAAAACGCCTGGCACTTCTTCGTTTCTTCTTCCCCAATGGTACACCATGTCACCGTATTTTCTGTACTTTTCTCCAATGTTTGTGAGTAATAATCACCTACGAATATAAGGGTAGTTATACGATATTGTTCATGAAATGATTGGAACAACTAACCAAAATGTTGTTATAAACAAACTTGTGAGAACTTACCTTCGATTGGGTGAATACCAACAAAGAGGATTACTAAGGTAAAAACTATTAACTTTAAATTCAACATTGTTCTTTAGTAAATGGAAAACATTGAAAAAATCAAAGAATACTTAATGATTTACACAACAAGCAATAACTGACACACCCTCAGCATAATAGCAAACGGCAGTGGTGATGACTCGCGATTGGAGGGGGAGGGGACGCTGGGCAGGAGGGGAGTGGGAGGGGAGGTCGCCAAGCCAAGCGAAAGCGAGTACAACAGGTGTGTCACTTCAGTGTTGCCAGCCTGGCAAATAGGAAAAGTTGTGCTTAAAAGTCGGTAGGTACGGGACAATAAGGGAAGCCTCAGATTTCATAGGAGTTTTTAATGTACCAATTTGAACCAAATGGCATTTTCTATTAAATCGTAGAAACAGCGATAATCATCTTACTATCTAGATGGCAAATTGTCTAGTGGTGAGTGGTGGCAATCATGCATTCCACCTCCATTGATAAGTTATGAATTTGATTCCCATGGAGGAATGAATGTGCATATCGCACTCCTACGGTCAGAATCAGAACGGATATTCGAACAAAACTTCCCCTTCTTTTGATACTTACCTACTTCAATAAATTAGTTGTAATTATTTTGTATTTTTAGATAAACTCCTTTTACGTTTCTTATTTTATTCAAGTTTTCTCATTTTCTCCGCGATTCTGTCAGTTGGTCTTCAGTCGTCGTTTTTCGTTTAGGTTCGGATATCTTCGTGTGGGGTGAATCACCGTCCGCAGTGTGTTTTTCAGTTCCTATTTCCCGTTCCGTTCCGTGTCGTTTCTTCCATAGAATACTGATACTACCGGTTTCTTCTTTCTCCAACCACCAGTTGAGTTTGGTTTTGGTGCAAATTTGGTTCATCAACATCAATACACCAATTTCCTCTACAAAAGTTGATGTTTGCTCCCTGGTGGCTCTGCGCAGCTCTGAAAGGTGCTGATTATTCACTTGAAAAATTAAAATATCAGATAGGTATTCAAATTTTAAAATCCTTTCCAAGGACTCATCAGTTATACTGACCTACTCCGTTCACTGACCCGCGCATTCAAGTGCGAATTGGAATTGGACGTGTCGCTTTGAATCAGACTAAAACTAACAACTTCTTGTTTCTTGTTTGTGCTTCGTGGTGTTTGGTTTTCAAGTGTTTGTCCCGCTTTGATTTGGTTTATAAGTAAGTACAAATTTTATGCATCTAAAATAATAAAGTCGTGGTTATCTCTATCTGATGTAACCTACATTACCATCTTTGAACAGTGGTTAACACGTTATAGTATCAGGTACCTACTCGCCTACATCTCAGTTTTGTACCAAAGAGACGATAATCTTGGCAGGGCAGGTGTAAGTGAGAAGATTAGGTATAATCTACCTACCCACCGAGTACCATAACTCGGGGGTATAGGCTGTACTGTACAGCCTGTACGCCTAGTTTAATTTATTATGTTACTCGTTGGCTGTACGTGACTGGTAGGGACCTAACTACTTGCGATGAGGACACATTTTTGTGACGGGGAGCATCTTCAGATTATCGAACCTATGTGCATGTTGTATCGTTGCTGAAAATGGTTGCTAACTTCACTAGGGTATCATGTTCCTAATCATACAGTGTTTTACCTACTAGCAGTAGACTAGGTATCGTAGAAAATGAGAGGTAGCTAGAGGTGGGTTTTCAGGCTCCGGATGTTTCTGGAAGATTATCATCTTGTAGGTTTATTTCGTGATTTCTTTGGGGTTCGAGTTGGTGAATTCTAACGAAGTTGTGGTGAAAGTGGTTTGACTAGTTGTGGCCTGACCCGAGTAAGCTACCATAATATAAGATGTGACACCTCCATCTTTCACTTGCGGTAGGTACTTACCTGTAGTATAATGGGGTAAGTAGGCAATGTCCGGTCCAGGAATACCTCGGAAGACAGTAAGGTAACTCAAATAAGTGCTGAAATTGACATTTTAAGCTCTTTCAAATAGTATCGCAGGTAAGTAAGGAACTTTGGATATGAAACACGAGAATGAAGGATGGAGTGGACTGTCTGCCCTGACTATAGGTACATACTGACAAACAGACAAAATTGGTAAGGAGAGGCGAGAAGGGCTTGAAAAGAAATAAGGGAACATTGAAGAAGAAGGTCACACAACAAAAATATTGGATTGAGAACTTGCTCAGTCCCTCCTACGACTAAAATCTTAGGTTTGTTCCAACTAGCAGAGGTGCAGGTGCAATTCTAGTATATTTTACTGCGTGCAGAACCCTCTGCACACACTCTTATCAACAAGAGTGACCGCAAAACGTCCTGTGCAGCAAAAATATTCGAATTGAACCTGCACTGCTGCTAATTGGAACAGAATGTACCTAAAGCATTGCCTCGTGTTGTACTTTTACCTATATTGCAGCCTCCTGTTTCATTTTGATTTCTCTCTCTCATACCTAATAGGCATGTAACTAGGTAGGTAGGTATGGGATGGAGAGAAATCGAAATGAAGCAGCAACGTAACCCAAGTAAAAAGGAAAGCATGATTTCAGAAATCGGCCAAAACTCAATTTGTTCGTTGATGTCTACTCTTATAAATAGTTTGAGAACTGGTATGTACCTAGGTATCCTACACCAATAACAGATCCTTGAGGAGAGGGTAATACTAGTAACTAGTACTAAGTAACATCTTAATAAGGGGAAGGACACCCTCAATCGGAACTGCTTAGAATTATCAGTAGGTATAATATGAGTTTTTAACTTGGTACCAGAGGCACATATGGTGCTGCATCAAATTTAGTGATTTTTCTAACTATTATTACACCCAAATAAGGAGGACTTAGGCAGGTATTATTTTTAATAAATAGGTAATCTAGGTGTAAATTTTTTTCAATTTCTTCTTCCTCTTTTCTTCCATTCCGAATTCAATTCGGGGGAGGGTGTGGGTACATTATACCTTATTTAAAAATACGACGATGGCCATGACCTCAGATAAAGACCTCGAGACCGAAAAGTGGGTAATTAGGTAGCTACCTACTTAGGTTAATAATAACATCAACAAAGAGCGTAAACGTTGTAATTAAGGGAGAAGCGTGTCAATCTGAGTCGGTTTGTGGTCGTTCAGACTCGGTGGGGCTTTTGTGATTGTCACACCTCCACAAAAGAATCGAGAACGTTTCCAGGTCTTAGCAAGGTCGAGGTCGAACTGAAGAGGGAGCAATGATCCGTGACAAGGTCTGGGGAACACCTAGCAAATATTACGTGGGAGCGCAGAGTCTGTAGGAAAATCGGACTGTAGTAGGAAGGTACGCTAAAACGAACGATAACGTAACTACCGTCAATCTAAATTTATCTTCCAAGTGCAAACACGACACATAAGCTAGTTCTTGTTTGTTAGGTGGTACATACCTAGTACCATCTAACAAGGGTAGGCTAGTCTTCATCGATTAAATGTCCCCGTGTAAGAGCGTTTCGTCAAATCTTCTCAACCTCGCAAAAAATACCGGATGTCGTAAATTGGCTATTTTAATACGCATTTCCTCCATAACAAGAAAACAATACTGGACCATACGTTCGCCTTCATTTTTAAAGGAGAAAAAAAAAAAACATTAACAAGACCGTGGAGTAACAATTTACAACTGATAAATGACTTAAAACCTCAAAGCATGTGCTTATTTTCAATGATTTAGGAGTTTTTCAACAGTTCAGTCGCGGAAATAAAGTTTCAAGGCTAACAGAGGTCCATCTTCATGAATGAAAACGAACTTCTCCTAGTCATAAATCATTATCCTAATTAATTTTTAAATTTTATTTTAGTGCTATCAGGTGCATTGTATGTATGAGTAATAAACATTATTGTTTTAACTTTCAACCATGTATCATTTCTTGTTTCCATTCAAAAGATGTTCAAATCATGAAGATGGAAATCTGTTTGATTTGAAACTTCATTTCTGCTATCAACTGTCGAAGAACTCCCAAATCGCTGAAAATAACCACATTTTTTGAGTTTTTCAGTCATTTTTCATTTTTTGAATTTAAAATACTCTCCATTCAATGTGTGTGGTCCAATATTTATAATGGAGAAAATACCTATTGAATTACCCAAATCACGACTGTATTTTTTTCCGGGTAAAGGTGAAATGTACCGGGTTTAGTTTCAAAAGTGCGCGCTTCAGAATGAACGAAAATTAATTTTCTTTGTTCTCTGGAACCAACGGCTTGACCGATTTTAATTCTATGACGTTTTCTTTTAATGTTATCATCGATCTTTGATTTGTACAATACAATTCAATTCAGTTTTCGATGTGCTACATCCATTTGGACAATTTTTTCGTTACAAACTAAACTGTTATTTCCTACAGTTAGTTACCTACTCACAGTCCATCGTGGGGATATTATGTTTGTGTTATCTAGCAGACACCGAGAAAAATTAAAACCAAGCAAGGTTTGTGGGGTAGGATTTCTCGGGACAGTTTAAATAGAACATGAAAATGTGGAGATCATATTACTATGTGGAAAATATTAGGACTCGTTGTGGGAATCTTGCATCACCTAGGTAAAGAGAGTCTCATTCATCAAGCCTTTCTATTAGAATTCGAACTTCTAACTGGCCGATCGATCTATTAATCCGATTTTCTTTCTGAAAATTGATTTGGATTCTTTCACCAAAATTCCATGTCTTCCATACCTGATGTTACTGAGTTTAATTTGTTTGTTATTGCTGACGATGTGACAAGCGGTCATCTGGGGCCTGGGTTCGACTCCCGGCTGAGAAACGAAATTTTCTCAGGAATAGGATGAGAAAAACTGAGTGTCAAGTAATGAAAATTGAGATGCCGTGAAGGTTCCTCAACGAAATCAATATTTATATTAATTTTATTTATTCATATACCTGATATTTCCAATAATGTTGAATTTTAGCCAACAAATTTTGCTCACCATGAAAGAAAAAATTAACATTGAATGTACAAACCTAAGTAAAAGCAAGAAACAAGTTACAAACATTCACAATTTTTTTTAAAGAATTCGTTTGGGTTATTCCAGAGAAAAACGGAAATTAATTTTACTCCCTAAAGTGCAGCCATCTAGCGAAAAATTGCTCATTAAAATCCGGGACATTGGCCCGTTGGACGAAACGCACTGTCATATTATTTTCCGTAGAATCATCTGCCCGTCAGTGTAGTGAGGGAGGATGCGGCTTCATTTTTGGGTGTAGGTGCTTGCACTGAAGGTGTAAAATTAAACCAAAGATTTTTCCCAATTTCACCAGATAATTGGCAACGGTAACCTCTGTGGCCGTATAAACGAGACAGGTGAAGGACAAACTGATGGGGGAAAATTGAAATTATGGTGCCTCAAGTAGCTGGAAAAGAAACGCAGATTTTAATTATTCGAATCAATGTGCAGAGAGAAATACTTATTATAAATATATATCAAGATAGAATCTGGTCTCCACGGACATGATGAGTAGAGCTGTTCAATAATTGAACAATTATTGTACAACAAATAATTATAAAATAAGAAATAAATAAATGAATCAATTGTTTAATCGCAAAATGCTGGTTAGTCGGTTGGAAAACTCAAGGGCCTATTGACCCTAAAGTTATGTAGTTTTATCCCTGAATGATTTTAGTCTACAAAAGAACACAACATTACCTAGGTATTTATAATTTTGCCTTTAGCATTATATTCTGCATACTAATTTTAGCGATGATATTACTTATTAAGTTGCCTACTTGTTCTTACTGTTGTTCTTAGTTTCCTGTATTAGGTATATTTTATTTGTAATTTCAGGCCGCACGATGGACGCCCGTCATCGAGAGATGATTAACATCAACATCCCTACCCTGATCGAGAAGACGGAAAATATAGAGCTTATTATTGACGAACTCGTACGCAAGGAAGCAATCAGCGAGAATCTGGCCGACCAAATTAGGGTTAGTACCATTAACTTTTATGTTTGTTCAACATAGAACAGGATAATTCATAATTTTTATATAAGCACGTTTTTTGCTTCCTCACTACCGAAGGTAGGAAGCTATGTATTCGTGCAAGAAATTAAAAAAATTTTTGCCCTCCAAAATCAAAATTTCCACTTGCTTTTTACGTTTCAGAGCTTTCTGAACAATTTTGGTTCCGTGTCTGTCTGTCTGTCTGTCTGTGGTCAATTCCTTGTCCCAGGCAAAACTATATGAAGATGTGGTCCGAATTTGATGGAATTTTCAGGGATTGTGCGGGTTAGTCCCGTGACGGTCCCCTATAAATTTCATCGTCATCGAACCACTAGTAGCGTGAGCGCATGCGCAAACGTTAATTTCCTGAAACCCCTGTATCTCAGTTCCTAATTGACCTATTTCTCTCAAATTTGCAGGGTACTTTTGGACTGACTCCAAGACAATAACCTATGAATTTCGTAACGATTGGATCAGTAGTAGCTACTGCGCAAGCGCAAACTTGAAATTTGTTGTCACAGGCATATCTCCGGAACTACTCGACCAATTTCGGTGAAATTTTAAGGGATTACGCGAGTTAGACTCTAGAGGGTCCTCTATGAATTTCATCGCCATCGGAACACTAGTTGCCTGTGCGCATGCGCAAACCCAAATTTCCTGAAACCACGATTTCTCTGTTCCTAATGGGCCGATTTCGCTCCGATTCGGAGGGTAGTTGGATGTTAACCATTACCTTCGAATTTCAATACGATTCTATCAGTAATACTTACTACGCATGCGCTATTTCGAAATGAGTTTCATAGCCATAACTCCGGAACTACTCGACCAATTCTATTGAACTTTTCAGAGATTGTACGGTGTAGCCCCTACTCAGTTCCCTATTAATTTAATAGCCATCGGACCATTAGTCGCGTGTGCGCATGCGCTAACGTAAATTTCCTGAAACTACAATTTCTCAGTTCCTAATGGTGATTTTCTTCAATTTTGAAGGGTAGTAGAGGGCTGACTCCAAAACAATTACCTATGAATTTCGCCACAATTGGGTAAGTGATGGCTACTGCGCATGCCCGAACTTGAAATTTATTGTCATAGGCATGCTCCTAAATCCGAACATATTTTCTACCAATTTCGTTGAAATGTTCACTAACTCTGTCTATACGTCCCTGTGACAAAAGTGAGGAAGCTATACTGCCCACCTAACTTGGCAGACGTTTTTTGTTAACTTATGTTTGTTTACATGACTGAACAGTTATCGGATAGTAAGTAGAATGCAAATATACGTATTCCCCTAGTAGCACTTCCCAATAAAATGTATACTTTCCCGTTCAAAATTAATGGAGAAAGTCTTATTCCCCCCCCAGCCCCCCTACCCAGGGGTTGATGGAGGACGTATACCTGTCCCAACCAAGTTCAATGGGATTACTTATGGCCTGAAAAACGGGACTGTCCCAATTAAAGGTACGTTTTGCTCGGGACGACTGTAACAATGATCGTTCAGCGATTATCGTAGAACAAATAATCGTTGGTGACCATTTTGCTCGGTTTTTCAGATCAACGATACGAGAGACCTCTCGTTTCTCATTCGCTCCCTGACTGTTCAAGAGGAAGCTTGTGAAGTTCGATTCAAGAATGAGTTTGAGTAAAATGAGTGAGCAAAGAAGACTGATGCTTCTGTGGCTTCTCATTGTAGCACACATGTGACATCAGCCACAGTGCAGGATGAATTTACCTCTATTAGTAACTCGTCATCGGCTACAGAAAATGAAGGAGCCATTTTTGGCAAAAACAACCGGTCTGGCCAACTATTCGTTCGCGACTGACTGATTATATCCACCAGACTCTCGTACGACTATTTCCGCTGTACGATAGTCATCAACGATCCAAGTGGCAGTCGCGCGAAGCAAAAAAGCTCCATAAGGAAAACAAAGAGATATTGCTTTAGATATAATCGTTGAACGATCATAGGTACAGCTGTCCCGAGCAAAACGTTAACCTTAAGCTAATCCGTGGAAGAAGAAGGAGAATGAAGTTTCACGCGAAGTTTTTCCTGCAATCTAACGACAACGCATGGAACTAGAAACCAAAATCGATTAAAAAAAAATTCGATGTGTTTCTGTCGATATTGGCATATTGTCGTATGACTTCTTACTCGGTATAATCATCCTGTAACATAAATCAAGAAAACTAGGGCGAGGAGGAAAAACTCCTATTTCTATCGACCTGAGCCTAGTGTTGAGCGATTGAACTGTCCAGTGGCCTGCTGCCAGGACAACAAAGTTAAAGTATATGAACCTCGAAGCTCAGAACTACAAGAGGAATCTTCTGAAAATCTGCTACACTAACCACTCGACCATGCTGTTAGTTGCTTAAGACTGATTACTTTGGGAGCTCAGACATTTCCAGCACACACAACATACGACACATCGTTCGGCCTTCAATCTCTTTTCTGCACAATTACAATCCCTGTACAATTTATTTACTGAGCTGATCTGATAGGTGGAACTACCAGTGATATCGATACTCTTCCCTGAAGAGCTCCGTGTTAGTAGTGTTGGATATTATAAATCCACTTCAGCATCCACAACGATCTTACGAATCTCGACATTAGACATCACTCCTGTCAAACCCCTAGCTTTCATGCTCCTGGGTATTATGGCGTCATATAAACGTATATTATACCCCTCAAGTCTCGGGATTTAGATGATGTCCGACAGTCATGTCAAAATGGTGAATAATGGGAAAAAATCGTCGAAGCACAATGTCATGGTTGCTACGGGTCTGGAAAACCTTGAAAACCTGGAAAAGTCAGGGAAAAAGAAAGTGGTCAGGAAAAGTCAGGGAAAACTTGAAAATCTTCTGGAATTTCACGCAAAATACGGGCTGAAAGTATTTATTAGTTCTTCGTGAGACTAATGCTTCGAATACCTATTTACAAGGTTTCTGAATTTTAATAAATGCGTTTTAACATTGTT
>JAEMON010000005.1:9570854-9587888 GCA_030264115.1 Lygus lineolaris
GAAAAAAATTTAAAAAAATCTCCTCAAGTAGCCCATTGGAAGCACGCGGAAAACAATTTCCCACAGTGTCCGTTTTCGCAAATCCGGATGAACTTTGCTCTAAGCGAAATTAAACCTATTGTGTGCAAAGTAGTGTCAAAGGGTGACGAAAAGTATGAAAACAATGCAGTTTCAATTTTGGAGTTCAATACAGAGGAACTGGTTCTTCAGTGACCCTCCTTCAGTGGCCTTGAAAAATATTCTGTGTATCATCGTCTCGAAAGTTGTATCTGGTATGTCATGACAATCCATAATGCATTACATCTTCATCATACGCATTTTTACCCATTACGTAATCAGCCGAGGAAATTTAGTGCTAAAAAGGGGTCCCCTAAAAATTGCTCAAGAGCTGTAAATTGTTTAACCATTTTTGGGGGAGGGGGGTCGTACAATTATAAGGGAGTTGTGGCATCCGTCTTCTTCTTTTGGTCAGTACCTACCTCGTCTCTACAACTCAGGTCCTATGACATTTTTCAATCGGTGCAGTCCTTTTCGACGCCTTTCGAGGCGTTAAAAGTAGAGGGTTGTCAACTTTTAAGCTAAGTTTATTTATTTATTTATTTTTAATTACGGGCAAGCCCAATTACATGTATAAATACAGCAGAAATATAAGTTGGTAAAAATCGCCCATCTTTGACGGGCGATTGCATCTGAACCGATTTCGATTTTTCAAACGCCATTCGACTGGAAATCTAATGCTATCTCAAAAAGGACAGAGTAAAATTTTCCGTAGGATGCGTACTTTTTGAGTTATAAGCGAAAAACTGAAAATAGTGCGAAGATTAAGCGGTTTTTAGGCTCTCAAATCTGAAGCACAACCTAGAAACCCTCGCAAACTCAGATACCCGTTATTCAGGACCCCCAAAAAGGGTTAAAACGATTTCCATCTCTCGAGAAATTTTTAGGGGCTAGAGCACTAAACTGCTTTTTCAGTTTCAGGCTTCAAAGTTGAAAGCCTGAGAATTGTGCGTCGAATGAGACCAACGCCAGCTCATCAACGTCGTAGTAATGATTTTTGGTGATTTTTCAGGTTTCCATTTCTTGACTTTTTTATTCATCAACATGGACAACTGAAAAATCACGGCTACTGTGTTGATGAGCTGGCGTTGGTCTCATTCGACGCAGAATTCTCAGGTCTTCAACTCTTCTATTATACCAAACTTTTGATCGAAAAAATCAGTTAGACACAGTTACTTACCTGCAGAGCATACTGAAGGATTTTGATTGGCCCCAAAGCGACTCTGAGGCCTTCGACGGCGTCCATGAAGGCTTGCACAAGATGAGGGGAGGTTTCGAAAATGTTGGGCCACACGTGGTTGAGGAGGTGGACCAAAGCATCTTCACAGCCGAACCCGTAGACACCGAGGGCCATGTGCTTTATGGCGGCGCAGGCAGTCTGTCTGTGCACTAAATCCCTGTGGGAAAATGTAATTAAAGATGAAATAAATCGCAAAAATGGTCCAGGAGCCACCATTGGTCTGACGCCTGGTATGGTCGGAGAGGACAAAATTCCGATATCAATTGGTTCTCCGGAGATTCCGAATATATGCTCAAGATAGACTAGATGTAGTTTTCCATAAGAACAAGGTGTCAGGCGATTTCGGACCCTGATTTAAAATTTGTTTTCCTTTCAAACAGAGAAGACCCATCCCAAAAGCCTCAACTAATCAGAGCGTCCATCAACATTTTTATTATTATTTTTTTCATTCTTCTAAATTTACCTAAAATATTTTGGTAAATGGACTTTGTAGTTACACTTCTTTAGCAACGACGAACTTACAATTTCGAGAAAAAACGCGTTCCAATCAGCCAGAATCACCCAGCATTTCCAGGTACTGATTGCAAATCACAGTATGTAGGAAGGTAAGTAGGTTTCATGTGACCTACCTAGGGATCCCAGGCAACTACTCCCTAATCTATCAATATCCATACAGTTTTTGTTGTTCCCGTCGTCTTCCCACGTGCTGCTGTTTGTTGTTTATTGATGACTTGCTACACCAATCCCAGGAGATCGGTGATCTGTCCCTTTTCGCCGACGACATTACAGCCCTGGTTCATGCTCCGAATGAGCCAATTCTTGATGAGCGGATTGGTGCTTGGGAGAATCTCATTGAGAGATGGTGCTCAGTGAACGGACTGCTCGTCAATAGGCAGAAGACTCAGCGGCTGGATCTCGACTCGGGACGTCGAATCGATGGTCAAGTAACTTTCCTTGGGTTGGAGATCGACAGTCGTCTATCATGAAACCCGCATGTGCAGATTCTGTCTTCTAAATTATCGTCATGCAACTTCATGCTCCGTCGTCTTGCTCTCTCGGTCTCAAGGACAGACCAGCGAACAGTTTTTTTTTTTGCTTGCTTCATGAGCTGGGTCTCTAAAGCCCATATCACACTTGCGTCTCGGCGTCCACGTCCCGGGACGTGGAAACCGAGACGCAAGTGTGATATGGGCTTAATGGAATCTTGCTGTGGGGCAACTCTAGCCTTGCAAAGGATATTTTCATCTTGCAAAAGAGGGACATCTGGATCTTGAGGTGGGACAAGAGCTGTAGGGGGTGGTTTAAAAGGGAGAACATCTTGACAAACATCCCTGTACGTACGTACTCGAATGCCTGAAGTAGGTGAAGAATCGTCCGGGGTTCTGTACAACTGGGGAGGATCGCCAATGGTAATTCACTAGATCGAGACATTAAATCATAATTCAGACTGTCCGACTTCAGGCGTCAGTTAAAAGAAACCCCGTGGCCGCGGGAAGCAGATTGCTTAACCATCTCCCTCTGAGTATTAGGAACCTGGATGTTAAGCAGTGTTCAAGACAGGCACGTTCTCTTTTGATTGACGCTGAACTGTATCGTGTTCAAGATTTTGTTGACTTAAATTTTTGATTTGTACCTAGCTGTTGTTATTTTTACCTTTAATTTATTTTTATCATAGTGTTGTTATAATCTTGTTGGCCTCTGTATTGCCTTACCGTGGCTTCTACAAATAAAAATTTTGAAATCCTCAGTCTTCAAATCATCAATAATGGAAAGATATGGGTAGCTGATATGTTAAGGTGGGACCTCTCTAGACGCCCAGTTCTTCCCTCTTCTTCCCATGCACATGAAGAAGCAGCTCTTCCCGTTAACTCGGAGAACTACACTTTTATAGGAAGAAAATGCTTCAAGATTATCGATCCGTCTTCCCCAATCAGCTACACGTATCGTTTCCACGGTTGAACGTGTAGAGATGACGGGAAAATCAAAAACTTACTAATGAATAATTTACTATACCCTATCATTTTTCGCATTACATACCTATCCATAAGGGCATCTTCAAGAAGTGGCGTGACTGCGTAAATGTAATCTTTTCCCATTTCGCCGATGTACTCGAAGAGGAAGGACAGTGACTTGAGAACGCCGTTCTGGACGTTCAATTCGGGGACTCGATATTCGTTCATGAGAGCAGGTAAAACCGTGAAGGGGGAGCAGGTCTCGGCGACTATCGCAATGGCTACAGTTGTACACACACGGTTCTGTCGCTCTTGCACTTTGAGGTTGTTCAAAAGAGTGGCCAGGACGTCATGTGGTCTATAATGAAACATTGATACATGAATGAATGAGGAATTTGTATGGTAGTTTTATTTTTATTTTTTCAGAAAAAGAATGGTCTGAAAGAGACAAAAACAATGGCGTTTTAACATGTTTAATGTTTTAGGGCTGGGGGTCTTTCTGTGAATTCCGACACGCAAATATGCAATTGTGGGATAAGTGGTTTTATCATTTAGAAGAATTTATTGAAATTAAGTCGTTCAGAATTCCCGACCAGACCTAACTGACATTATTACCATGGAAGTAGGATCGCCTTTCTGTTAAAGGCAGGGTCAAATTTTTTCGATAAAAAAAAATAAATAATCAGTTTTCTAACAAAAATCGCTACACAATATGACGGATTGATTAAAAAAGTTTGTAAAAATTCGAACGGGAAGTGGGTCAAAAAATTGTTGAAGTGGCGGTAGGATCGAGGCATTTTGACAAAACACAGACCATGGAAGTACAACACCAATTTAACACCATTCTGTACAACCAACAATTTAAGGGTGCGCGGGACGACGGGCTCGGGAAGCACCTCACCTCAACCATGCCCCAACGCAACTTAAAATCCTATTTTATGATTTACGTATGTTATACAATCATAATTACATACTTTACGATGTGAATCATAATTTTAAGTTCACTCCATCTAGAGAAAACTGGAAGAAACCAATGAAAAACCCGGTTTCAATTGGTTTCTTCCAGTTTTCTCTGATTGGAATGAACTTAAAATTATGATTCACATCATAAAGTATGTCATTATTATTGTAAATACGTACGTAAATCGATGAATTTTCAAAATCACAAACGTGAAAAATAATGAAAAGGATTTTGACCTGCGTCGGGGCATCGTTGAAGCGCTTTCCAAGCCGAGCGTCCCGCGCACCCCTAAGTACAACCAACAATTTATGGAGGTACAAAAATAAGCTTTGGGTTGTTGCATTATTCTTCTTCAGATTCTACTTTTATTGTCTTGATCATGATTATGGCAGACAGAGTCTGTCTCATAGCAACAAGGAGAGAGTTTGAAAAAGTTACGAGTCCAATATACGACGTCAGGAGATGAACATCGTTCACTTTCAGAAAATCACGTTTTTTGGCACTGTAGTTCTCTTTTTCTCTTCTTAACCGAGAGCCTCAATTTTTTTTCTTTCAAATGTACATCGATAAATACCTCATAAACCAATGCTGCCATGCTTAGAAGCCTGAATTTGGAAGTTTTTTATCAACCTCAGCTTTTTTCCATTTCATAGTACCGGGATATCCATGGCAACGTTTTAGAGAATTATGTGCTTGTCAATATAAAAAAAAAACAATCAAGGGAAAAGGTTTAGTACAGCCCTAGAAAAAGGGACATGAAGATGACCCTTTTTTAATAGTATTTCAAAATTTGACCCTACCCCTGTATCGTTTAACACCTTCAGTGCGGGAGCCCAAATTATGTCAACCCTACCACCCTGAACCAAAAAATGATAAAAAATGGTCTCACTCTAAAATATGCTTATTTTTTAGTTTCTCAATTCGGCATGAGCTCCTGTGTGTACTGGGTGACAGCCAAGGTTGTACTGAATAGATCGTGTAGAGAAACGAGGCTTCCAAGCGATCGGGTGGGGAACTACGACTCCCTCCATGACAGGTGTGGGGACAGAGGAGTGCTTTAGCGCAAAAAAATTCAAGTTATGCATTGATTATTCAACTCACCCGATAGCTTTAGCGATGTAGCCAAAAGTGTTTACTGTAGCTCGTCTGATGGCCTTCTTGTGAGCTTTCAGGAGCTCTAAAAGCTCAAAACAAATTCGCATCCACTCTCTGGCAGATACGTACTCGGGACCACGATCAGCGATTCGGCCAACCAAGTCGATGCAATTTTCTTGTACCTGGCGGCAAAGAAAGTAAACCGAAAAAAGATGAGATGCAGAAATCGAAATATAATTCAAAATTAGTCAGACTTCTCACCTTTTCGTGTCTGTTCTTCAAAATCGGAGTTAGTCGGGGCAGTAAGTCTTTGATGGGAGGTGTCATTTTGGTCATACCGATAACGTTGACAATGGCCTTCAGAGCCCCAAGAATGCTTCCCAACACTTCGGGGTATTCTTCACCTAAATATTCGTAGAGTACGACTCCAAGATGGCCCATGAGTTTTTCCTGAAATAGAAACCAAACTTTTCTACAATACTGTACATTTTTTTTTTTAGGCTCAGCCGTCAGAGAGTCGGCCGAGGCTTCATGTTTCAACTTGTGTACCAAGAACAATTAAAAAAAAAGGTTAAATTCGAACAGACCATGAAGATGGAAATCAAAATTGAGATTTGATCGATAATAAGCAAGTAAAACTGTAATAGTTTCTCTGACAAAACTATTCTTGTGCTCAATGTGCTGAATTTTAAGATAATATTCTGTATACTTCATGATACCTCTTGGCACATCTTCATGACGACAGCGATCCGGGAAATCAAATCGGCTGCTTGTTGCCGAACTTTAGCTGACTTGTTGTTCAAACGCCAGAGAATGGTACCGCAAATCTGAGGTAGATAGGGCTTCACTCGCTTGCCCAATTGATTCACAATGGTGCCGAATCCGTTCAACATGACAACATCCTAGAAACAAAATGAGGATCAAGTCTGTAACAGTAATTAACATAATTCGGAAATATATTGAACAAATTATGATGTACCAATTGATAACTACAATTGAAGACCAATAGGTAGCAGTTAGAATCGTTTTCTTATTACAATTCAAATGACCAAGTCCGGCTTCTATTCTGTATTTTTTGCTGCTTACCTCAGTAGTCTGTTCTTGGAATGCGTACAGAATACCATCAATAAGCTGTTCTTCCAGTCGGCTATCGATATCAGCGGCTCCAAGGTTGCCCATCGTCTTCTCAATGCTCTCCATCACCATCTTTCTGTACTGTTCATTCTCATCCTTCAAATCGTCGACGACGCGGTTGATGATCTCACTGGCGCCGACTTTGTTGGCGATTTCAACGGTCGTGTCGACCAGTTGACGATAGTTGCGGCGGTCCAAAGCCATCCGGTGGTTCCAGAAATGCTTGAAGAAGTGAGGCAGGATCTCGTCTTTGATGTACTGAGCTTCCACACCGTCTGTACCGCAGCACTGCTTCACTACCTGAGAATTCATTGAACACGGCATTCGTGAGAAGAGGGACAAAATGAACATCAGGGGGGAGGCAATCACTAAGGAACCTAAAAGTTGGTGGAGCCAACTCAATTTTCTTCCAGAATAAAATAAGAAAAATCAAAAGTATACTACAAAGAACAAGGTATATGCTTTAGAATAAAAAGGAGTGGTTAGAGGACGAAATTAACCAAGAATAGGATAATGCAAGTAAATCGGAAGCAAGTAAATTATGTATGAAATAGGTAATTATTACAAGTTGGTAATAAAATGGAATGAGGAAGAAATGTATGTCTAGATCCCAAGGCAATCTAAATACCTAACGGTATCTTTGGTATATAGAAATGGTAGACAATTTGAAACGTACCTTCAATACAATTTTCTTCATTTCTTCGTCAGGAGACTGGAACTCTCGGATAAGGATCAACATCACTTCTTTGGTGTAGTAGTTAGCGTATTCGGCGTCCATAAGTGGGATAAGGTAACCAATGGCTTTCAGGAACGCAGCCAAACCCTACGAACAAGTATACGAGAATATGATACAAGTATCGATTTGGAAATTTGAGAATATAGGGTTTCCTTTACAACCAGCAAAGATGATCATTATATCGATAGATAAGGTTATAATATGGCGGGACGCTTAAGAGATGTGAAATCTCGCGAAAATTTCAAAAAGATGGAATTCCGAAATCAAATTTCGGAGCGTTGTACCAGCTTTCCGTGTAGCGCTCTCTCGACTGCCAGTTCTGACCGGCATTATAAGCTCAAATCGTCCATTTTTGTCCTTTCGCTTCGCCCAAACTATTTATCAGAATTCGCTAAAGACTAATCCGAATTTCACTTACTTTGCCTCTGTGTGTCCTGATACCCTTCCAGAGAGGTTTGAGGACGGAGTCAAAGCTCTCGATACCGTAAGGGGTGGCAGCTTCAGCGAGAGCTGCCATTGCCAGGGCAGTGATGGTTCGTACTTTCTGCTGCTCGTCTACCAGACCGTGTTCGATGATTTCCACCAAGGACTTCAAGTGAGGTAGGATTGCGCATCCCATCAGAATGGCGATCTGTTGAACGATTTTGATGCCTGCACAGAAACATACAGGACTGAAGCGTAGTTAAAGATGAATAAAAACTACAACCCACCGCTACACTACTAAACTTTTTTTGTATCTGGCTGCGCCGGTGCCATAATAATACTTTTGTGCCATAATTAGCCTGCATACCAAGAGGGCAAAATGTTAAAGTCATGAATAAATATTTCTTTCTAATATGGTCCAGAAAAACTATCTAGATTTTGAATCAAAACCATCACAGAACGGAGAAACACGAACATTGTTCATTCAAAACACACTAAAATCATTCGATACATAATTAAGTCTATGATTGATCTCAATATTATCATGATAGGTCAACTCAATGTTTACTTAAAAGGATTCACTGAAGGTGACAACACATAAGAAGGATTGAAAATGAAAGAAATAAGTATATAAAGTGTTGTTTCTTCATCGTTAAAGAAAGTAACTACCTACCTGTGTGTCTAGCCTGCCAAGATTTCTTGCTGCGACAGACGGCTTTCAGGAAAGGCAGCAAGGAGGGAATACCCAAGGCTGACGCGACAACTGCGAAAGCTCTCGCAGTGGTGTTACGCACGTACTCATCAATGTTATCAATATCGGGTCTCATTGTGGAAATCATGGTGGCTAGACCAGCAGCTTTGGCGAGATTAGAAATAATTTCACGACCCTCCACACGAGCGTAGTAGTCTTCATCAATAAGCAACGGTTCAATAACGACAAGAATCTGAAAGAAGCATATAAAGAGTTAGTTGACTTCACGTTCTTGAGAATAGCTTGGAGTAAGAGTGGGATGACATGGGAGCTGCCAAAGAGTAGTGAGAGCATTAATTTTTCAAACCTTCAGGACACAAAAAGAGAAAGTCAGTCTTTTTGTCATCTATCGAAAAACTTCAGAACTAATACGATGATGCATAATATAAAGGAGAAGACTTCCATGGTGATATATTTCCCCACTCCCACAGGAAGTCCTTGGAGAATAGTTATTTAGACTGAAGATAGATGGCGTAAGAACACAATAAAGCCCCAGGTTACATCTGATTTTAGCGCGATAATGCAGCCTTCACCGCAGAAGGGTTAAGGTGGTACCGAAGTCACGTTGAACGGTTTTTCAAACTTTTCTGACCCGATAATTTACCAATTATTTTATTTTTGTTTTCTTAATTCTTCCAAATTGTAAATGTTGACAATTTTATCACGATAGGATGGTGGAACTGCAGTTATTTGACCTGCCGTCAGTTTCAAGCAGCAGTGGTGCTATTTGGGATTTTGTGGGCCTATCGGATCAGCTCAGTAAATAAATAATCCACAAAATCCCAGAAAATTTTATATTTTTCAAATTTAAAATTCAGAATTTGAACAATAACAATACCTAACAGAAAGAACAAATCTTCTAAAAAAATTTGCGATTTGAAATTGATCGATTATTAACGAATAAAAGCGTGAAGAACGTTTCAATTTTAAAATGGCTAGGAGACGGGGGATGTTATCCTTTTTTCCCACTCACTAGTCAGAAGTAGTAATAAGGTTATAGAAGAGTTCCTATAAACTCTTTGATAGCCGAGTTTTAGGCATTTTGGGCAGCTTCCAGTACCCTCTTAACGCAAAACATAATGCCTTTCTTAACCGGTCACAGAATTGGTTGGTATCTACAATACCAACATTGTATTAAAAGAATTAGAAAAGCCTGGTGAAAGAGAGAGGATATCTATTCAATCACCTTATGGACGTAAGGTCGAACCAAGTCGTCGAGTTTGTAGAGAATCCTGTCGATAACTTTGACGAGTAAATGTCTCTCTTGATCTTCGAGAGTTGGGCTCATCAAAAGTGGGAGAATCTGGTTGAATAGTGGGCCAGCCCCGAACTCCCGAGCTTTGTCTGTGATTTGCCTCAAAGCAGCTTTTCTCATCGGGGGTGTTCCATTTTTGATTTTCAGAAGAAGGCGCATAATCTTCCGCTCCTTCTGCTCTTCTGGGGAAAGGGACTCTTCGTCAACGTCGACCTGGGACAAAGATAAGGTAAATGGATACTCCAAAAAATATAAAGTGCAACCGCGAGAAGTGAGATGAGTAACGAAATAACCAATGCTTATGAAAACGTTCACAAACCATGATTTAAGCGAGATATAAATGATGTACTCATTCAATAAATTGAGAGTAAAACGTGTTGCAAAATTGAATTTTGCAAAATTAAATACCGACACATATATGCCAATAGTATACCAACCAGATTGGCTATGTCACTTGGATATGAAAATGACAACTTACAAGCAGTTTATCGAAATACTGTGCATCTTCGGGTTTGAGGAAGGGTAGATTCCCTTTGGGCTGGTTGTCCACATACTTGGCTGACTTGTCCTCCTGTTGCATGAAAAATCCGGTGGGGGTGCCAGCGACTGGGGTGGGAGTAGCAGTTAATCTTCGGGCCGGAGTTCGAATTGGTATGTAACCTGTAATTTTAAAAAATGGTGAAGTTAGGTCATTATTGTTTTATTTCTTGAATAGATACGTTTGGTTCAACCCAAGTTGGTTCAATTGTTACAGAAGGAACATCTTGGAAGGAAGGTAGCAAAAAGAATAGTTCATTTGGTTATAAACACAATAGCTATTTAACCATGACTTTCTTCCTTTTTCAGCAAATAAAGTATCATTAATGGCAAATAAAGTGTTAGAGAAATGTAAAATAGGAATCACATCACAGTTTAGGTTAGAAAATCGTTACAAAAATTCTTACCAGCTGGAGGTGGAAGAACTTTATACCCAGGAGGAAACATGGATTCCAGTTCGTCATCTGTCAAGGGCCGGTTACGTTCATCGATTTCTCGTTCCCAACGGTATGCCTGAAGCTGTTCGGGCGTCATTGTCATGAGATGGCCAGGAGTGGGAGTGGCCATAGCCATGGCCTTTTGACCAGTGGGAGTGACGGAAGGCGCCATCAGCGGTGTCGCACTTGCTGCTGGAGTCGATGGCGTCATGGCACCTGCTGGCGTCGCTGAAGGCGTCTCGTCCCATCTAGATCGCCTCTTGCTGGCAGAAGGAGTTGGAGTGTCCTGAATGAGGTCAGCACCACCTGTGCGGTCTGTTCTAGGAGTTTCAGCCCAACCACTGTGACCAGGGGTTTCTGGAATTATCATTATTTACCATCAACTACATGTACTTAGTAGAGAAAGCCCTACAGAGAAAAATACGACGATTTTCCAAAAACACTTACTGTTTAGATAAATACAAACAGAAATGAATATTTCGTTCTCACCTCTCTCCGTTTTAGGTGTTTCATCCCATCTGTTTCTTCTGGAGGTACCACCCTGGGCAGGGGTTTCCCTACCAGGAGTGGCATGTCCTGGTGTTGCATGGCCTGGCGTAGCATCCCACATCCTGGTGCTTGGGGTGGCTCCGGGCGTCTCGCTACCTTTAGGGTGACCAGGGGTTTCGTCCCAACGGACTTGAGCTGGTGTTGATTGCTGTGGAATGATAACAGCCAGATGAGAGCATTATTATGGTTATCCAATGGAATAAAGCTGGGGGTTATTATTCATTCAGATTTTATGTTTGCTCACGCCATTGTTTGATTTATACATAACGAACCTAATTGTTCATCTTAATTGAAATATATAGTTTTTCCGCAGTACACGCGAGTGTTAATGTAGGTAGCGATCCCTACAAGAGGATTCGTCTCAATCCTCACTATGTTCCAATATGCTATGGCTAATCACTAGACCAGGACGCCATCGTCTCCGGTGCTACACTCGACGATTCAAAAAATCTTACATTAATAATTCAAGAAAAAGAGATGCCAATGAATGATATTACCTCATCCTTATCCCAGGTGGTAGGAGTGGTAGCTTCAGCTGACTTCTTCTTCGCAACAACTCCTTCAGAATCCACCGTCTGATCCCAACGACCCCGCTTCTTCGCCTTGGTAGCGTCACCGTTTGATTGCACAACCTTCAATGTCCCGTCTTTTGCTTTCTCAACCAACTTTCTTCGGACCTGCAAAAAGCGGAACGTACTGGTCACAATAGCTCGAGTGTATTTCAACACGATCCTTGTGCCTCTACAAGTATATAATCAAAATTTGTGCAATGCCTAATGTACCTAGCAAAATGTTGCTAGGTAATTAAATCATGCCTACCTCCCTACTAAACACGGTTAAAAAAATGAACGTTTCGAAGGATAATACGTCATGTCCACTCACTTCTGTTTCTTCTCCTCTGACCATCTGCTCCCGCATAATTTCCGTGTACGTCCTCGAGCCGACATCTGGAGTTTTCCCGCCTAAAATTTGCAAAAAAAGAAGAAAACGATCGAGCGTTAGGAGAGGAAAGTACAGTATTTTTATCGTCGTACATTGGCCGAAAACCTTGCCCAATTAATTACATCGCAATTAAAGTCCTCAATGCAACACTTAACAGATTTTTTTTTTAAGAAAGCATAAATTGAAAAATTAAACCAAAGCTGCAATAAAGAGACTTGATTATTTAGTGTGAGGACTGGATCAGGCAAGAGCGAAAAGTTCTTCAGAATTCTTCTTTCTAAATTGAAGAGCTTGGCTTTAGTTAGCATTTATCATGAAGGTGCTTTTGGTATTGAGGACTTTTCGAATCAATGCACTGAGTTTATCAAATATAGAATAATAATAAACAGTAAGTTAATAGACAATCGGTTTGATAACATCAACAATTAAAGCAACACCATAAATATGAATTGAATAATTTGATCGCTGATTGGTGTAATACCCAGGCTTTAGCGGTTACTTTTTCAAAATTCATTACATTTTGAGATTCACAGTATTCAAGGAAAGTTGAATTCCAATGGGGAACCACGTGGTCGCCCTCCAATGGTGATACCCCCTTAGGAAACAAAATACAAAAACAAAAATACATTGAAGACAGCTAATTTTGGGGCAATGAGTAGATACCTAATAATATTACTTTGTCCACAAACAAAATCGACTAATTACATAATTACAATAAAATCGACTAAAGAAATAGGCAATCCATGATAAATACGAGAAGACAATGTGAGTCCCTCGTAGCATTGATTTTCTTCGTCGACAACAGCTTAACCAGAACCACAATCACACATAAATGCGTTCAGATAAATTTGAATGCATTTAGAATTTGATTGATTCGATGAGATAGAATGTCCGGGCTTGAATCAGAGCATATTGAGCAGTGGGACCTAAGAGCACCTATGATAAACTCAATGCATTGATCTAAAACTATAATACATACGTACGTAGTGGCCACTCCTCGGCTCCATTTCTTCAACAATCCAAAATCTCAGCAAGAGCAACCTGCAAATAGCTTGGGGCGATTAATAAGTGTCTACCGTCCTCATTCACACACATTCGCTCGTATCGAGAGTAAAAAGTATACAGAAATAAAAAACCAGCAGTTGGTAGGGTTCTTTTTACCACGAGGAACTCGCTAAAATCCACATTGGCTGACTGTGACAAACTGAAAATGTGACACAAACCCATTAGAGTCCAAGCAAGATAATCACGTTTTTTCTTCAATGTGTCTTCTCTACTCAGCTACGAAGATGTGTTCGTCGTGTTGGGACAATAGAGTAAGTAAGTAAGTCGATGTTGAAAAGGATGACGAGAACGGATGACATTAACAGAGTGTCATGTAGTGATAAATATGATGTACATCCAACTAGGTAGAACGTTTTGCTTCCTCTCTTCCACAGCATTCCGTAACTCGAGAATATAATATTTTTTATATTAGTATATTTTTGAATTATTTGTTTTTATTATTATATATTTTTGTAATGTAGGTGGTACTTCGTTTTGAACTAGCCGAACGAGTAGGTAGATAGGTACATTAAAAAAAAATCCAGAGAAACCAAATCAACAGAAGCCATAATACTTGGGTAAATTTTGACTTAAAAAAAATTAGTCAAAGAGAGTAATTTTCAGCATAGGCCGAGAGAACCTCTAGAACAAAATTTAGTTCAACACGCGCATTTATAAAATTAAAATGCGACGGTGCACATAAATGTTGGAACGGCTTACAAGAAACGAACAAGCCTCACTACCTAAAGTCAGTTTATTATAAGAAACTAATTCAAAAAGAAACTATTCACGCCTTCTCGTCGTTTTGAGCTTAAAGTGCAGTCCAGAAAGAAGTTGCCCTTGTCGCATGCTGAGGGATTTTTTTGCAGCGAAAATTCCCATTGCGAGGCCATCATCTAAACCACAATAACTGCAAATAAAATAATTACCTATATTATAATTCAGTATGGCTGTGCGCGAATTCGGCTCGTATCTATTTGAAAATGCCCTTCCACTGTGACACCCTGAGGACTGTGTGAGAGAGGAATAACCAATACATAAAAGTATCCCAACAGCTATTTTCACAATTCTTTTGGGACCTCCAAATAATCTGAATAGAACTAAACCTTGAATAACCTGATGAAGCGAGGAAGCAAAACAAGGTTCGTTTTAGCAATAACAAACCGAAATTTCAATACCTAATAATTATTGTTAACGGATGGACTAGGAAGGCTACAGAAACTAGAGGTAGGAGGAGTAGTAGAGTAGTCTCGGTTTGATTGATAAAGTACCATTTCAAGTTGATCAAGTGTTAACTTCAGAGTTGTAGACGTAAAAAAGCCATCATAGGACGTCTGCGAATTGATTTCAACACATTAGAAGATGTATTGTATTGATACCCCCGCATACAATCTCATTACAAAAATTTAGAAAATTGTAAATATACAATCCATGTTTAATTTATAAAGTAATCATTTTCGAACCATTTTCAGAATAATGGATTTGTATTAGTTATGTTTCCAAGTTGTTCTTATGATCGCCCTAATAAGTAGGTAACAGATTTTAAAGAGCAAAAAATCAATTAAAATTAATTAAAGAATTTTAAAATGAATTAAAAGTCACGGAGGTATCAACATTACAAATGCCTTATCGAGAGGCGTTTGATTTTTCGTGTCAATTCTTTTTTTTAAATTAGGTAATCAATTTCGTCGAAGTAAAGCTCTGTAGAAAATCCTTGGTGAAGAGGAGTGCAGTTCTTCCATCGGGCATCTGGGAGAGATTTGGACCTCTCAAAGAAAGAAACCCTCTATTAGTAACGTGTAAAAAACATGTCCGCCGGTCTTATCTTAATAAGTAGGGCGCAGCAAAAAGCTTCTGGATCGAACAAAGTCTAAAATTAATATAATATACTCATGAAATAGGTAGCAAAAAGGGAGTTACAAGTACACTCATTCTTGTATTAGGTAATTTCTTGGTAAATACTGTATCAATGGTGCTACAAGAATAGTACGGAGGATAAAACGAGCTATTGTTAAGAAGTCGAAGGACGATGACAACGTGGAAGATGTTGTTGGGAATGGAGATTTTTTAATTCGAGAACCCAATCAAAAAATTAATATAGTCTAGAAACAATAATAAAACCATTGGAAATTTGTAACAAAACCCTTACGCTAAATTGTGTTTGAAGAGCGTGTTGTAGACCTGACCTTCATCGATATTCACAACTTCAGCAAAAACATTCAGCGGTAAGGACCAGTAGAAACTGCTAATCCAGCACATATAACGGACAAATGTATTGCAATTCAACCCTGTTCGATAACTAAAAGTGAACAAAAACGTATTCTGTGTGGGGGAAAAATTTAAGTCACCAATCTTTTGTCACAATTACTCTAAAACAATCGATATTTGGATATCACTCATAAAAGGAAGGTAAGGTATTTTTGGATAGACAATAAACACATTACAATGAAAAGAGAACTTCCACTGGTTTGAAAAGTCGGAGGATAACATTATAACGGAAGTAAGTGCGGAAAACTCTAATCAAGCAATGGATTGACGGATTCTTCCATAAGCATGCAAACAATAAATTGATCTCCTTCTCATTATAATGTTGGTCGGTTCTTAAAATCGTCGATTGGCAGGGACAAGAGAAATTGAGAAAACAAGCAGTTGACCGGATAGTAATGAAGAAGGTGCTGGTACGCCATGCCAAAATGGGGTAAAAATACGCGGCTCTGTTTCAACAAAAAATTTCGATCCAAGTCTGTATCAAAATATGGAAAGAACATCGATGAGAAAGGATGCGTCTGATTATATGAGAATGCAGCCTGCGAAAAAATAATGTCACGAACAAAGGTATTCTCTCATAGATATAGGATGTCCATAAATATTCATCTTTTGTCAATATCCATTAGTTGTGTCAACCTACTATTCAGTGCTTTCACAACATGGGGTTTGTCTAATGAGGTATTCCAGTGGTTCTACAAACCATATTGTTATGATTTTTGCGATTGTTAGAGAAGGTGATACAGGGAACTTGCATGGTATTTTTTTATTTTTTTTTTGCAGAAAACGAATGACCTGAAAGAGGCAAAACAACGACGTTCTGCGGGAAAAGTGATTTTATGATTTTAGAGGATCTATAGAAATTTATTCGTTTTGAACTCCGTCTAAGACCTAACTGACGTCATAAGCATGGAACTAGGAACGTCTTTCTACTTCCCTCAGTCAGTAATGTGTAATAACCGTGAGAGAAGGGCCACCTGCATTCGGTAACCATTGCTTTACCTTCATGAAAATCATCACGTTATTTATTGAAACCTGTACATCATACTTGCATTTTTCACATTCTACTGGTTACTCCCGAACCAATTAAAAATGCATGAAGTGTACGTCGGTTCTTTTATTCTTTTTTTGATGCAAAGTGAGAGAGAAGCTTTTTGCTGCACGGAAAACACAAAACCGATACAAGTTAGAGCGTGCAAGACATAAGGTAGACATTTTCTCTCTCATACGCTCACACATTCATACAAACATACCCCAATAACATAATTATTCGCCAGGCAAGGGCTAATGAAAACGAAGGTAGCATCCAATCCTAACTCAGTAAAGTAGATACTTTATTTTGTAAAGTTCTGAGGTAGATACGAGTTGTTTTCTGTGGAAGTTGATCTTAAGTTGGAGGTACAATTGAAATGGTGGCACAGAACACCACCCATCCCATGTTTATTAATCCTAGGATGAAGAGAGAGATATCAGAGGAATTCGGAAGCAATATATCCAGAGGTCAATAAATTCAATGAAGTTAATAAATATAAGCTAAACTGGGAAATATCCCTAGTTGCCACACACATTACTATTTGACTAATTTGAAAGAAATCATCTAAAAATGATACCTGAAGATGAGCACTTGGACATTTGAAAAAGTCTGCCAAGTTGGGT
>JAEMON010000005.1:9587898-9603210 GCA_030264115.1 Lygus lineolaris
GTGAGGAAGCAAAATATGAAAAATTGTATCGAGGAACTTCAATAAAACATTAGCCCATGCTTGATTGTTATATAGTATTGTTAACAACTAATGTTATCGTTCGATAGGTATTTCGAGTAACAAGAGTAAGATAAATATGATCAACCCACCTTCAGCAAAAGGGTCAACTCGTTCAGGCGATATGATCATCCTACGCCGTTTCTGACGATATTCATCTTCTTTTTCTGCAACAGTCGGCCTCCTGCGGTCTGCGAATGGATCGTAATCCTTTTCACTCTGCAAAACAATGAAACATCATGATCACGAGAAGCGTGCAGTAGATGCTTTGAAGGATTTTAACGAAGTGTCACTGTCTGAAGCAAACGTTACGGGCTTTGGGAAGAAGGGGGTGGGAGGGGGGGGGGGGGGGGGGGGGGGGGGGGGGGGGGTAAAGAATCCTACGGCTAAAAAATGTTGGTAGTATGCAATGGCGTAAAAGTAAGAGACACAAACTAGATTCCTAAAGTGGTCGTAGAGCCGCTAGACCTAATTTTATTATTTCAACGTCAATAATCAATCAACGGAAAATCCTGTTGTGTTCCTGTTATAGATATTCTGGTTCCTGGCGATTCGGGAAGAATACACATAGCATGTACCTATTAACATCCGCAGATCAAAGATTACCAAGGATATCTAGTAAAAAAGCAAAATCCTAGTGATGGATTTCTTCAGAAGGCCATACTTTGCCGCCACTTAGGATCAAACTACTCTTTTCAGTCCGTACTGAGTGACCCTCTGAGCAAAGAGTGATGTTGCAGCTCATGTCAAACATTGGGGTGACTACTCGAAGCTCCCGGTTTGAAGTGAAAGTAATTTTCAATTTACTCCAGCTCCCCGGCAAGCTAACAGGCATACGCGAAGATCCCCGTTGAACTCTTCTCTTCCACTTCCGAGGCCTTTCACGCCTTATCAATTTAGGGAATGTTCAGTGGGGTTGGAGGTAGGTCACCTAACCATGACTGACTTTTTTTTCAAGGTCGTCAGAACCGCAGTTGATGAGGCTCCTTTGATTTTGACGAAAATTGATTTCCACAATGTCATAAACCCATAGTAAATTGCGGCTACGTTGGTCCTTCGGTTTGCCAATGGTCAATTCTACTGAGGTTGAGGAGGCATTCTGCGATTGGATACTTTCTGCACCGTCTGGAAAAGCTTACCTGTATGGACAGTACATACGATACCTATAATTAATTTGAACGTGATGTTTTGTTCATCAAGCTTCCTCGTTTTTTGGATGGGGATCTTCGCATATGGTGGCTGACAATGACGGGGATCTTCGCGTATATGCACAGACAGTGAACGGGGAGCTTCCGTATAAAAACGCGCCCACAGACCGATGAAAACAGAACTCTGGCAAACATGGGATGAACCAAACATCCTGGAGCCATTTCAAGTTGTGGTCAGCGAGAATAGAATTAGTTAATTTCATTCTCGCTGGGTGTGTTCAATTTCATTCTTGTAACGGTCGTTTTTGGCTCACCAGAGTGTCCAGATTTGAGAATGCCCCACTAACAGCTCAAGTAGAAGGTAAATCAACACCCTTGGATCGAGGACGTCCGCAGAGAATACAATCGGAATACGTCTCCTGGCTTTAGTGATGGGCAAAGTCGGTTCTTTGATGGAACGGATCTGGATTTTCATTCCATCATTGTTCCCCATTATTGGAAAGAGGGCACTCAGTTGATAGCAAAAGTTTGCGAGCATTGAAAATACTGATTGAAATGTAATGAAAAAACTGAGACTTGAGAAAAAAAGAAAAAGTTTGAAGAGTTCTAGAAATCAATGGGTTTTCCGATTTTTTTCACAAACGTTGATGTAAATCTACAAAAAATCTAATATTCAAGTAAAATATGCGAAAATGTATGCATCCCTTAATTTTTAGAGGTTTGAAAATAGGGATTTCAAAAAAGTGGAGGAAATGTTTCTTCAAATCGGTGATGACATGGTACCTAGAGCGGTGAATGCGATGTGGATAGCGAAAGGACAGCTGGTTTAGCTTAATATGGTTAACTACCATTATAATTGCCAGGCTTTAGCCAATTACTGTCAATCACATCACAAAGTGGTTAATTCGAATCGCCGAAACCTTCAGACTTCATTAAAATTCAGTACCAATATAATAATAGTAATAACAATCTTTACGATTGTTATGTCTTGTTTACGATTAGTATGTAGCGTCCAGGGACCACCTAGTTTCCTGGTGTTCTCCAACACGTCCATTCAATCTATTGACCAGCATCTTTCCGGTCTTGTATATTTCAGACTGTTCCTCAGGGTGATGATTAATGTAATATCGACTTGATTAACAAAATAATCGTCTGTTCGGTATAGAATATATATGCCAAACTTGAGATGAATGAATAGAAACACCATCTGCTTTTGTTCATCCTCCTGGGCAAAATACGGGACATTAGCAATGTCTGACAAAATTCAATTAGCAGGACTGTACCGGTAAATGCGGGACGACTGGCAGGAAAGTTCAATTAGAGAACAACACTAACCTGAGCGACATCGTTGAGAAGAGCAGCTGGCGCGGTGTATCCTGCTCTTCCTTTATTCTGATTGGAGAACGACAAAGGTTCATATTCGTCGTCCTGAAAGAAAAGGAGAGAAATCCTTTTGTAATGGTATTCATATTCAAGAAGAGGAGTGGGAAGTTATATCTAGAGACGCTAGCAGTTGCAGGATACGGCTCCTGGATAGAAATACCTCTCACCATAAAACTATAAAATAATTATGATGATGCTGATAAGAATAAGTGCCTAACGAAAAATAGTTTCAGGCAATGTTGACTATTCCACTTTTCAATACCGACAAAACCCCATTGAACGCAAGCAATGAATAGACCAAAAATATCAAAAAATGTGATTGAGTACTTAACAACTTCTTCAACTAACTTGTCAAAAGAATGTATTCTTGGGCTCTATTCCATTAAATAATAGCAAAACGAGCCTGCTAAAAAGAGGATGAGTAGCCTTACATTGTCGAGAGTGAACAGTGGAGACACATTGCTTTGAGGTTGTTCGAGGACTATTCTTTCGAACTATACCACTAGGTAATCAAAAATTTTGTAGGTACGCGTACTCACTCTCTGATCAACAGGAGTCAGCTTAGAAGCTTCTGCGCTAGTAAAATATTCAAATAGTTAGAATAGTCCACTCGCTAGTTCGATAAAGCGCGGTAGGCGTACCTAGTTCGATAAGGTATTAAGTAAAATGCTTCGCTTACCTCGACTTCATCATTAGCAGCGATGGATGTTACGTATCCCTCGAATTTGCCTCCTCCTCCATAAATGTCCCGATCGAAATAGCCACTTTCTCCAAGACCGACTCCGCTTTTATCCACTCCGTCTTCATCTGTAACGGCTTTCTTTCGAGACTGTATCTCTCGAATTTGAGCCTCGATATCTGAAAATGAGTTAATACTAACTTGTAAAAAAAAAAAATTTCGTAAAATGTGTTGGAACGTTAGAACGTCTTCTCAGATGCCAGTAGACCTAGGTACACAAATAAATATACTAAGTAAATACTCGTTACCACACTTCTAGAAACTAGAATAGCGACTAAGGATCTACGTACATCCTGAATTGTGACAACTAGGTACCTACCTAGTACCCTACTAGTACCTAGTTCACGATTAATGTTAATGTTGTACATAGGTATAGGTAATGATATGTTGTACGTAATTGTACATAAATATTTAGAGCCTAGGTAGGATCGTTCCATTTTCCATTGGCGATTGCGATTATGGAAGGCGGGGGTCGGGAAGGTTGATGTAGTCATCCATAGAGGGGTGATCGCCTCAATTAGGACACCCGAAGAGAATTCGTTTCGAGTTCTCAAAATAAAGGCAAAGATAACTTGGTAGGTAGCTACCTAATCACTTTGAAGACGTCTGTAGTAAACTGCCTAATCCTAAAGCTGTTTGAATCACACAAGCAGCAGACATCGGAGGACAACCCCAGCGACGTCATGATCTTTACTTCTCGATATAATGAGTGTATTAGCAGTGCAACAAAAATGAAATCGCAACATTTATGTGCTCCATAATAATGGAATGTACACTACGGTACATAAATATCGAAAAATTTGACTCAAATCAAATAAAAGTTCAAATAAATTAGAAATACCTTCATGCGTCTTCGGAATGTTCGCCATCTTTGATTTGATCTGCATGGATCATGGAAGGAAGCTCTATGGATCTTTGTTTTAGAATTGCTGCCAACAGTAGCACGACGCTGACGAAAAATCCCTAGAAACCACCAAGTTGCCTAATATCATGGATATTATAAATACCATGGATCTAGAATAGTTGTCTCCGTGGCCTGGGACCATGGAAGTAGGCATTTTCTAGGAAATGTTTTCTATGGAAGTTAGGGATTTTCCTACTTCCACGAGAACGACCTGTTTCTCATGGAAGTAGGAACTCTTACTTCCATAAAATTTGCATTTTATTGGTAGGTACCTCCTTTTATCCTTGTTTTGTCTTCTATAGAATTTCTAGTTGTTCAGAATCAGAAGGAGTGTTTGGGTTTGTGATAATCGTTGTCTGGAAGAGTTCAGCTACGTTCTGCATAGATAAATAGTACAACCTAGTTCAGCTGTAAGTGCTTAATTTAACATCCGATACCCTATTGCTTTTGCGGATTATTTTCACCAGGAAGATTACTTAGGTACCTACCTTATTGGTTTCGTCTGTTGGCTTCTCCATCATCATTTTTAATCATTTTACTTTCTATATCGTAAGTAGGTAGGTAGGTTTGAACAGACACCGGAATTCTGTAATAAAATGAGGTAGTTGTACCTAATTTGGTCTCCAGATAACCATCCCTCCGGTTGCTGAAAAACGTTGCCAACATCAGTGGGGTCCGAAGACTATCCTAGGTACTACGGTGGGGAATCACTGTGCTCTCCAGTCATTAGTTTGTCCTTTGATTCCAATAGGTCAATATCATCGCACTCTACTGGATATTAATTGTGGAACTACCTAGTAGGTACTTACTTACTAGGTACCTTCTAATGAGTGTAGACATTTACACATTTAGGTACGTAGAAGAAGGTACCGTGAAGTGGGGCTAAGCTGGACAGAACTCAGGGTTTTATAAAGATTAAACACACTTAAAAAAAAAGTAAATCTCTCACATTTTTTATGTACCTATACTCTCATGGATCTTCTCCATCAGAATATCTAATTAAAAAAAAATTTGGGGGCACTCTCCCCCCCTATTTTTCTGTTAAAAGTTTGTCCCAGTTTCCTCCACCAAGTGGGGTAAACCTAGAAAAGGTGTTTTTCTGCGAGCTTTCATGTCAAAAATGGTTCGACACTCAGGAATGGGCATGAAGATCTAATTTAGGCCTATATGACATAGGCCCAAAGGGTTGAGGGACACCACACTCTTTACCCCACGTAATAGTCCAGCTTTACCCCACTTGACGGTACATACCTAGATATTCATGTAATAACTACACTACTTATCTCTTACCGTAATATTATTATGGAGTGCTTAGGTAGGCAACCACCTGTCTACAATTATTAGGCTTGAGCTGGGTTCACATTGAGGCCCAACGCCGTACTCACGTCCGCCAAACTGCAACGCCGTAAAACCATGAAACCGTACATATGGATCGAACAACATAAACGCACGAAACGACGAAAGCAAGATAACGAAAGAGATTAGGACCCGCTCTGATTTGCTGCGCAGATCCGTAAATATCAAGATTTTTGAATCTAGGATAGTATAGTCTGGTTCAAACCCCATTTGGCCGTAAGACCGTAATAAAGATGGAGAACAGCCAATTAGTTTCGCGGACTTCAGTACGCTGTTGCGGCTCAATGCGAACCCAGCTTAAGTTAGTAACGTTTTATAAATTATTAACTGTCTACACAAAGTTTCAATGTTTACTTACCTGTTGTTAACATTATTTTCTGGTTGGTTGCAGATGGGCAGCTCTATTTTTGTACAATCGTTGTGTTGAAGGATTTTGGTAGTCTAGTCAAAAGTAATTAAGGAGGTAAGTAGATACGACTTTTTCTCATTACACTGTAGCCCTTCATTCATGCGTTCATTCTCAAAATCAACATTAGACATTAATTAAATCTGTAATCTGTTGTTAATCTGTTGAGTTATTTATTTAAATTTTATTGGAGTGTCTCAAGAATCTTGATAATGGGGCATATTGGCCTTTTACTAAAACTCATTGTGGACTGTTAAGTCAAACAAAAAACGTACGTGGTCTGCCGTGGTTTGTCATTGTGCTTAAAATATTACCAACAATAACGCCTGCATGTACACTGAAGACGATGTTTTTGTCTCAGGTCTCAAAAATGCCCAAAAAATTTGCTTCCGAAAACACCAAAGCTGTAGCTGCCAGAGAGCGTAAAGCCACAGCGAAGGAACTGGAAAAGAAGAAGAAGCAGCAAGCTGAAGAAGACGCGTATTGGGAGGATGACGATAAAAGCGTAAAAAAGAAGCAGCAGCGGAAAGAAGCAGCTGAGCAGAAAAAGCTTGAACAGTTGCAGAAGAAAGCTGAAGCTAAAGCACTCCTTGAAGATGAAGTGGGGAGCGTTTTGAACGTTAGGAAACAGGCTGTTTCAAAAGTTACTCGTTCTCAAATCGAAGAAGAAAAAGAAAGAAGACAGGCGGCTGCGATGAGTGCGTCAGCTAAACCCAAAGTAGAAACACATCTGAGTAAACCCTTGGAGGAAAACATTAATCGACTGGTGGTAGAAGGAGAAGAAGCTAGAAGCGTGGATGATGCAATTAGAGTTCTTTCTCTGAATCCAGATGCTGAAGATAAGCATCCCGAGAGGAGAATGAAAGCTGCTTACAATGCATATGAAGAGAAGATGCTGCCTGTTCTAAAGCAAGAGAATCCTGGACTCCGACTTTCACAGCTTAAACAGATGATTTTCAAACAATGGCAAACGTCTCCTGAAAACCCTCTCGTTGCTGCTAGATCTTAATTCCTGATGAAATAAACGAAATAGATTTTTTCACCACCAACTTCATTATAAATTTTAATGTAAGTCGTATGTATTTATGTTGGGTGTGTACCTTCGACCGGATGATTGAATAAACGTAATTCTTGTCGAATTGTGGTTGAGTATTCCTAATCGTTCAGTGAGATTGAGGCGAATTGGAAGACAAAGTTTATTTAGAAGACTTCGTTGGTGGTTGCCATATTTTACGATTAACGTTGGGGGTGAGTTTGTAATATTCATCCATATCACAAATAAATCCAAGTAGTTAGTAGATACAAGCCAGTTCGAAGTAGGTACTACCTACTAACGCTATCTACCTACCCCTGGCTAGATACAATAGTGAGATATGGAAGGTAGGTAGGTCGGTACCAGTCACATGATTATTCAACGTTCTCTGATTACAACCGTAATCATTTGCTTAGTGACACGATTTGCTGTTTGGTTTTTTACTAGTTAATCCTGCATAAACTTCATGAATGATTTGAACAATGAAAATCTACTTTACAGAAGGAATAGTGGAGCTGCAGAAAGCAATATACCTACATGAACTGAATCAATAGGTACCCAATCGTTATTTGAAGATGTAGGTATTTGGCTGAGTCATGAGTTGATTCAAATTAATTTGATGTAAGTATCTTGTGGGAAGAAATTGGCTGTAGGGGATGAATATCAAAATGGGCGACAAATATTGCGGTCTTGGGAATATTGTTAAAGGCGTTAAGAAGCGAAAAAAGAAGAGCGACCCTGGTCATCGAAATTGTGAGTGACAACATTTTCTAGAACAATGTGCCCTGTCTCATTTTTAAAATAGGTACCCCCTCTGCCTCTGGATATACTCATTAAGATAAGAGTAGGATAGAGGGAGTACAAAGGGCAGGGGATGCTTCCATCTTCTTCACCAAGCCCCCTGAGCTAGAGGTGGGCAATACTGTGAATTTTCAGTAATAGGTTACACTGATACTGCTACTGAGAAATAATAGGTGACTTTCTGGGTTGAGTCAACCCAGAAAGTGTACCACAATGGCTGCCAACAAACAATAGGTGATTTTTGTAGCAGTTTGATTTGCATGGAAGTAGGAATCATACTTCCATGGCTATTAGTCAGCTATTAGGGGCCGATATCTGTGATATGTCACCTCCCAAAGCTATGAATGAAGTGATATTTTGCAATGCATGAATCCATTGTTAGAGTGCCTACAAGCCTCAAGCTCGGTCGTAATCCTAGAGAACGGGATTGAAACCTAAAGGTGCGTCCACACGCAGCGATAATACGAGCATGATAAGTACATTAATTTGTGGTAATGTTTAGTGATTTGGACCATTATCATGTTTTCTTCCTTTTTCCTTGACTATAGGTACAATTGTTGTGAACGAAAGCTCATCCTTCAGCAGAAATGAGAGACAGACACCAGGTCTTCGGTGGCCGAGGTCGTTAGTTGGTGAGTCATAGTGGAATCCATCAGATTTCGCTGTGACAATAAGGTTCGAACCCCCTCGAAGTACCTTAATTTTTTAACAATTTCCCGTCCACAATACAATCGATACATCGTTTCCAATCGATACATCGAGTACCAACTCTATAATTTCTCCCAACTCTTGTTGCAACAGTTGTTCTGCCGTTTTGACTTTTCAACAGTTGTGATAACCCCAAAGTTACAGAACACCTCCCCTGAACCGTGCCAAACCCAAACAGAATCAGGTTGGTCCCGATCAAAGAAAGCCGAACCAAAACAATTCCATCGTGTGGACGCGTCGATTGGCCTCAGTCGAGTTTCAGCCGTCCTCATTCCTCCTTCAGCTGAATCCCACGTCGTTCATGTACTCTGGATTCAATTCGTTAACCTCAACAAGGAGTAAATCTTTTTTCTGCCTTGAAGGATACGGGGGCGAATCCAAAATCTCCGAGGATGACAGGCACGACGGTTACTTGCAGCCACTCCAATAATGATAGCAGCACAAGCTACTAAAACTAGGGATGGAGATCGAAATGCAAAGAATCGATCTTTAGGAATCGATGAATCGAAAGTTTTGAATAGAAAACATCGATAAATCGGCTCAAAAAATCAGTCCGAAAGAAAATACTAAATAAATATTCACAGAACGCGGGATGGTTCAGCACGGATCTGGACGTCCGCACTACTGAACAAATGTGGACGTTATGCCGACCCGAATGAGCTGAACTGAATGTATCGCCCGGCACAGGCCGACCGGCCTGTTCTGGCATAACGTGAACGCACCTTAACCATGGGCGTGCAGAGGGGAGGGGGACCTAGATTTTTGGGAACACGAAAATAAAATAAGGTGAACTAATGAAGAGACACCACAATGAATGTGTAGGGACAAGGTATTAATGGAAACTTGTTATTTTATAATACATCAGACTTCCTTTTTGAGCCGTAATTATATTAATTCTTAGTAGGTGTAACACCCTGTATATTATGATCTGCGTTCGTCCCATGCAGAGAGAAGGGTTCGATCGAGTTGGAACAGATAGAGAGACCAAGGAGAGTTGAGACCATCATTTTTGTTCTGAATTGTATGAAAATCTGAGACTAATTGTAGATTTGAATGTGTCAACACATTACACCCAAAGATCTATGCTCTCGTTCTATAACTTGCTATTTTTGATATTAGTTAGTATTTATTTCACTTTTGCTACTTAATTATGGGTAGCGCTCAATTTATTGAGATTAGGTACCTACTACCCGAGTTGTCAAGATTGTATGCCTATCTAACGCTCTAGACGCATTTCCGTATGACGACCAGTTGAGGGCCAATGAAAGCGTTCACACACTACTGAGCAAGTTAGACATCGTTGACAAGAGACTTGAAAAATTTGATCAAAGTAAGTTAGTATTCATATAAGTATTATTCAGTCATTTATTTTAACTGCCTGATCTCTATGTTTTCATAACCACTTCGCAACAACCTGATAGTAGCTACCTACATAATTTGGAAGGAGGTAGATACATTAGTCAAGGTCTAATAACTTCAAATTTATTATAGTATTTTCATGTTCATGAAATTATATGTTTATGATCTTAATAACCACCGAAGTGCTGTGCAAGTATTATTCTAACCACAGGTCATCCCCTGCCTCCTCACACACAAGGCGTCCAAGGCACGTTGGGCGTCAATCAGGATAACTGCTATCCTAAACTACAAGTCCAACTACCAGATAATTGGTTAGAGTTGATGAAGGATTGCCAAAGTCATGGGAATCGACCGTGCCTTGAAGTTTCAGTGAAGTCGGATGGTTACTGCAGGGAGGAGCCTCAGAAAGGTTACATTACTCACAAACTCTTACCCATTAAAGGAACTGGGACTGAGAAGTGCTCTTTACGAGCTGCAAAGACTGGGAACTGTGAGGAAGGAATCGATCGTTCAGTAAGTAGATATTATAGTAATAATCCATGCAGAAACTGCAAATGGGCCCACAGGAAGGATCATGTACCAAACAAAAGTTCCCATCTACCCCAGCCTATTGTGCATTGACCGCCGTTATTCTATACGTACCTACCTACCTACTGAACGATGATGGGAGCTCTTTTCGGACCAATCAGAACCAGTTCTTGAGAACGTCACTTCTCAGTTGAACGAGGAAGGGAGCACTTCTTCTCAGACCAATCAGAATCAGCTGTTGAGAACTTGTAAACTGAGTCCAATGTCAGCTTCTGATTTGTCCAAGAAAAAATACTCCCTTCCTTGTTCATGGAGAGACTCTTCCTACAACCATGATCATTTTCGGTATTCGTTGGCTCAACCTCAGGATTCAATACCTAACAGTTGACCATATCATACCTATGTTGGAATGTGTCTTCAGTAATGGAATTTTCTTTACAGGAGCACCCTATATTAGAAGAGCTGCTCATACTAATTCGAGGAGTGGAAGGAGATCCTGTTCATGTGAGATGGCGAGGAGGAATGTTCTAGAAACATACTGTGGCTCACAACTACAACAATCTAGCATTTTGGCTGATCAACGGAATGTCTATCCGACACGTTCCTGCAATAATAGGCAGTATGGAACGCTCGAAAGTTCACTACCATGTGGAGAATCTCCAAACATAATGCCTCTTTCTAAGGTACCAAACTATAGTAACCCTCCTCCACTCAGCACTACGATGATATCTAGAAATATTTCACAGGGGCCACAAGGTAGTGAAGAGTGCTTAGAAACTGCGCCTTTAGATTCTCTCCATGAAGAACCTTCAGAGTTGAGCGAACGTACTCCATCCCTAAGCAGTAATCGAAACTCCCCCTCCATTAGACCATGCATTGCCTGGATGGAGTCAAAATGCGAAGAAATTGATGAAGAAGCGGATCACTCCAATAATAACCCATCTTATGCAGCGCGTGTGGTGCAGAAACAAGTAGAAGTTGAGTTTGATTTGGGGGAACCTCCTGGCCAGAAATCTCCTTCCACATTTGGCAGTTATCCTTCATGTGGTCAAGGATGCCCTGACCAGAATGCATCACATAATTCAGGTTGTAGCCCTTACCAGAGTCCTTCGTGTGCTTCAAGGTGCCGTGAACTTCAATTATTTCCTTGCCCTAGCTGTAGAACAGCTCAACCTACTAGTCGTTGTCAGGATGCCCCCAGACAAAATGAGAGCAAGATAAGTGCGCCATCTAGGAATGAAAATAGAGTTCTCAAGTCTCTTGGTGAATCCAACAAGTCAGGTGTGTCACCTAACTGCCTCTGTGCTCAAGCCATCTGTATGATACAGAACTGTTCAAAACATCAACGGCAGCAGCCGAGCCAACAACCTGATCAGTCTCCCGCTGATGAATTTGCACGGCAAGAAACAAGCTGCACATTTTATGGCAATTGTGAATCTCAGTTTACAACTTTGGTCGTCAATATTCCTAGAACTCCAATTGTTACATCGTCGCCTGCAGAAGTTAAGTCAGGCCTTGAAGAGAGGAACTATGGGGTTCACGGATATGGTGAAGTTGAATTAGGCCGTATAGCTCCAATCAAGTCATGCGAATGTGACATCGTTAGAGATAGCCCCAGAACATCCCAATGTAAGTCTAGCATAATTTTATTTTCGTTCAGCATTTTAGTCTAATTTGTTGTTCATTATTTTTAATACTTATCAAACCTGTGGAATCAAATATTTATTGAATACGACCCACATGGTATCTTGCCTAATTCAATTAATATGGAACAATCACTTTAATTCCGAACATTTAAACTATTTACATTTAATCCCCCCCTCAAAATTTGATTTTTTTAACGTTTCAATGTAGGTTACGTAGAATCCGAAAATCTAATTTTAAACAACCAAACGTGCGCCAAAATGGTCCAATAGCTCTGCTTGCTATTGAAACTGGTACCTGAGAGGCTGAAACAGTCTATTACTCACAACGATTGTCCAATGGCGGGGTCTTCGCCGTTACGAATAATTTTTGCATTCAATAGGTAGGTTAGTGACGTGGGAACATGAATAGATGTGAGATTTATATTGGGTACACAGTAGGTATATTTGAGAGCACTACTATAATGTTCTAAAATAGAAGAGCGGCATTTCGCGTTCTTGAAACATAAACAATTGGATGTATAGATAATTTGAGTGTAGAATAGGCGCTGAGCATAACCTGCACGTTTCGTTTGTGGATTAAAGCCTCTACTCAAAACACCAAGTCAACACCTCCGGCCCAGGTCCATACCCATGTACCAAGTCGTTCTCCTCCAAAAAAATCTACTCAATCCACAAACTCCCACAAGGAACCTGGTCAACTGGAGAAACAATGTTCGCTGCCTCCAAAGAGAAATTCCGACCATGGAAACGTCGACATGAACAATAGGAAAGGTTGGTAACTTTTTGTAACTTGACGTTGGGCAATTGAATAGCTTGATACAGTTCACCTGGGTTCACATTAACCCGCAAAGCCGTACTGAAGTCTGCAAAACGGCAACGCCGTAAAACCGTAATGGAATCTGATTGGCTGTCCTCCATCTTTGCGGTCTTACGGCCGAACGAGTTTTGAACCAGACTATCCTCGGTTCTGCGGTTTTGCGGACGTGAGTATGGCGTTGATCCTCATGTGAACCCTGCTTGAGTTAGGTACTTACCTCGGTGTCTGAAAAGTCTACAGAAGCTTCATCACAACAATCCATTAATTTTCCATCGGCTTTTGTTGAGTTGGTCACCATATTTAATTTTCAAAGCAGACGGCTGATAGGTATAGTAATCCAACAAGTATATACCATTCAGTTAGGGCACAAACTTTGGGTTAGGTATTTGATTTTTATCTCGTTGTTGAATTTCAGCCTCTCCTAAACCCAAGTCATCCCATGAAAAACAGGATCCTGGAATTCCCCAAGATGAAAACAAGGAATCATCAAAAGATGGTAGGTACCTTGGAGAATAAGGAAGGTTCCACCTTGAAAAACTCATTAAAAGTCGAGCACGGCAAACTTACATTTAAACTTGAAAACACACTCTTCCCTTAGGAGTGCTTTTTTTACCAACTTCTATATAGGAGAAGTCCCTGCATTCAGGTTAAGTAATTCTGATCGTATTGAGGATTACATTTCATGACTATACCTACTATCTACAAAAGGGTTGATTTCATGTGATAGGATCACGGAACATTGAGTGAATTTCTTTCGTCGAGGAGTGATAGGTAAAACAATCGTCAAATTACCCTTTGCATCCATGAGAATCCTTGGGTTGGCTCAAGGGGGAGATGGACAAGCTCTCTTGGGTTTCATTTATCTTTTTTCCTTAACTGTTGGTAAATTAATAAAAAAGAGTTGAGTATAGCTATAACAGTTTGTTTTGGAAGAGCTTAGAATTATTTTACTGCACCTCTTAACCATTTTTTTAAATCTCAAATTTAGATAAATGCTGTTTTCAAAATTTTATCAAAAATGCTTCTACTAAAACATTTTAATAAACAAAATAGTGAGTTTACAAACATTTTAATGATGTGAGTTCAGTATCAGTTGAGAAAATGCAATGAAATGGAAAATCTGGAAAAATCTCTTCTTTGCCAGTATTTACACGGTATCTACATACTTTGGAGTTGGCCCAGAGTTGACTGAGGAAGGGGGAAAGCTTCTAAAAACGACCAAAGCGAAGGTGCAGTAGATTTTGTGAGTATTGGGTCGGTCGCCAATCTTCCCCTTAAGGCCGTGTCACACTTGGACGCTGGAAGTTGAAAAGAATGAGCGATAGTTAAAAAGACGTTGGGACGCTATCGTCCGAAAAGTTGAACGTCGAAAGTTGAGACGCTAGTGCTGGAACCTCGAAGCGGCCACATCGCCCCAGTGAAATGCACATCTATAACCTGATTTTCATTGTATTTTCTCCTGCGTACGAATTTAACGATATCTCATTACGCAGCTAATCTGCAGTCCTTTTCAAACTGGGACAGTATCGATATTTCACCTCAGCAATATTATGAGTAGGTCCTAACTAGATGAAATAGGTAGCTCAGATTCAAATTACGATTGGTACCTGTCAAAAAATCGTAAATTCAAATGAGGTTATCAGAGTTGGTATTAATTAAACCAAACTCATTGATTTTGGAAAAAATACCTTACTATAGTTACCTATCTGTTAGGTACCTACCGACCACTTATAAAATGTTTGTGGAACATTCTAGATTATGACCTCTAGGACATTTCAGAAAATCCAAATTAGTGCCAAGATATTAATATTCATAGGTCACCCTATGAGAAGGGGAGGTGGTATGGCTCACTAGATACCTACCACTCAAGTTTTCATAATAGGTTGGTACCTACCTACTTAGTCAATAGGACCTTCCTGCCTATTTTCAAGGTGCCTCTTAGGAGGTAGGTAACCATACCTTTCCATTTTTATGAAGGTAGTTTGAAGTAAGTATTTCAACTATTCCAGGCTGTGTATTGCAGGCAGAAAGTTCTTGGAGTTTTTTGAGATTTCGATCTTAATAACTAAATCTTTAACATTGTAATTTTGAGAATTGGGAAACACTACCCACTCATTTTTCAAAAATAGTCACTTCGCCCTTTGGTAGCTGTAGCTACCTTCTTTAACCTTCAGTCCGGATAGACGACTAGACCTTTCTGACGGATAATGAGGTCCACTGGACCTCTCACATAATTACCATTGATTTGGTGCAATAAATTCACACCTACTTAAGGAATCCAGTCTAAAACCATCATATCAATGATAAACTTTTTATTTATTAAAGCATATATATACAACTTTGACAGAATAAAGAATAAATTCAAGTCAATAAATTTGACTTCAGCCTTTTAGCGAATTTTCGAAGAAAATGAAGCTATGCAATGGC
>JAEMON010000005.1:9612821-9645030 GCA_030264115.1 Lygus lineolaris
CTTTGAAAATTCGCTCACCAACTCATGAATGGGACTTTTTTAGAACTAATACGAGGTTGTCTACTTCTTTTAGCCTACAAGGTTCATCCCCTACCTATCAGATTTTGTACCTGAGTCCGATTTCTTTCAGTCAGACAAACATTCCAATTTCGCAGACTCTCCAGAACAAGTTTTTCCAACAATTTCAATTCCGTAGACTCACTAGAACGAGTTTTTCCAACCATTCCAATTTCGCGGACTGTAGAACATTTTTTTCGGTGGTAGAGGATTTTCAATTGGCAATAATGTTACGTTCGTAACTACCTGTGTTTGAACAATTTTTAGATCAGCCCAAGCAATGCCAAGAAGGTGATCTTCGAGGACCACAAATTACTATTGAAACTTTTCTGGATGTACCCAACAGTATGTGTATGTTCTCAATTATTAATGTTATTACTGTATATTAGGATTAATTAATTGAAATAGTGTGGCCGCACTCTGCAGGCACTCCTGGAAGAAGAGAGAAAAGAAGGAACATACAGCCTGGACAGGCCTGCCTTTTGCGGAACCTAAATGACGTCACACACTCCCTTTCAACTCATTTTTTTAGGGAAAACCAGCCGTAATTTCAAGCTGGAAATTGGCACCCGGGAGTTCTGAAGGGCGCTGAATAAGATTTTGAGGTTGAAAATTCAAAATTCCTACCCACGCAAGTTCCCCATTTTGCTTCCGAGTCTACCAAGGTAGCGGAAGCATTGTTTTCACTTTTGGGATTTGAATATTTTTTTTACCTCCAAAATCAAAATTTCAACTCGCGTTTTACGTTTTAGACCTTCCTGAACAATTTTATTTCGTGTCTTTCTGTCTGTCCCGGAATCCTTGCAACACGCATAACTTCAACACGTTTCATACGATTTTCATGAAATTTTCGGGAATTACGCGGGTTATCTCCTAGATGGTCCCCTATTAAATTCATTACCAGCCAACCAACGCCAGCCTCTGCGCATGCGTAAACATGAAATCCTTGAAACATCAATTTCTCACGACCTAATGGTCCGATTTCGCTCAAATTTGTAGGAAAGTTGAGGATCGGAGATTCGATAATGCCATATGAATTTCATCAAGATCGGATCAGTTGTACCCACTGCGCATGCGCAAACGTGAAGCTCTCATAACTTCGACAATTTTCATCCGATTTCGATGGAATTTTCAGGGATTGTGCAGTTAGTAATCCATTTGATGATTTTTCTAATATACATGTTATATATGTATAAAATCATGTTATGGATACGAGGAAGCTATGTGCCACACCCAACTTGGCAGAAGTTTTTTTATTTCTTGCACAAATACATAGCTTCCTACCTTCGGTAGTGAGGAAGCAAAACTGACAACATAACGTGATTCAGTAGAAAAAATACCCAGAAAATCACAAGAAGTTATTGAATATTTACCTACATCTACAAAACATGGTTTTCACGTTTTGCGCGTATTTGAGCACGTTTTGGTACCTACACTTAGTACTCTAGTAGGCACTCTAGATTATTCCTGAAATTTCACGTAGGTAGAATTTGTATCTGCAATAAAAAATGGGGATATTATTTGAATAAATTAAGTTGATGCGCGTATCGTTCAATAGCGAGAGAATCATAGGTATTTCAATTCTACGAGAAATCTTGAATGATAGCGTTTATGTACTTGTTCCTTTATATCCAGTACTAACGGAAATAAGTTGGGTAATCCATTTTACTTCTGGACGACCCTGCTGTCCATCCACGTGGCTGACGTTTTTTCACTCTTTTGAGCCTCTTTGAAATCTCGTCAATGATTGGATATTCAAAGAGAAAAATGAAGTAGGTATCTTCTACCTACTACTTACTTATTCTCAACCCAACCAATAAAATTGATGTATAGCATTACCCAGTCAAATGTTGTTTTCCCCAACCAAATTTAGTTTTTTCCCAGTCAAATTTGATGTCCAAATTTAGTTTTTTCCAATCAAATTCAAGGTAGGTACTATCATAAGGGCTGTACACACCTCTAATTTGATTGGGGGAAAACATTTGGTTGGGAAAAAATCTAATGTTACTGGAAAACTAAATTTGGTTGAGAAAAAACTAAATTTGACTGGGAAATGCTATTCTTAGTAGAAACTCTATTCAAAACATTCTAATTTGAGATTTTTTAAATACCTACGAAAAATGATAAATTCAGTTTGGAAAAATAAGTGTAAATTTCGATAAGGAAACTTTTTCCTGAATTTGTTGATGGAAAATTATTTTAAAGATTTTATTTCGAAAATTTCATTTCTCATAATGCTTAAATCAAAATTTGAAATCTGCCGAGAGCAAAAAATATAAAAAGGGTTACGACAGGTGCCCTACGTTACTGGCCTCTTAATTTATATTCCCTTTGTACTTTAATTAGGGATGGGGAATTATCGTCAATTTTTTTCAAGAATCTGTAATTTTAGAAAATTTATTGGCATACCTATTTACTATTGTAATTTGGCGGGAAAGTGACTTTTAAAAGGGTGTCGTCTGTCATTGGCCAATTCCGTCCAAGATGCCAACCGAACAAAACGAAACACAAAGCCCATCACTGTTTGGGCTCCTGATTAGTGAGAATAGAATTTTCATAATTAATAAATTGATTTGATTAATTAATTATTAAAATTATTCCCATTTTCACTGCTCTTAATGCGATCTCAGCGCATTCGTTTTCGGTTCGGTTCTTTTAGTGTAAGGTAGGAAAGGGTTTCTCAAGAGCCTTCGGAATTCCGCCAGTTGAGATTTTATTCCAAGTTTTCTCCACACCCCAACGATAAACCTTTGTTTCTTTGTATTGGCAGTGCTATTTTATTCAAAACAACAATAAAAAGGCAGAAAAAATGTGATTTTCTCATACTCGATAATTCCCTATTTAAAAAACGTGTATCCCACAAAGGAAATGAGGTATGTATAAATAAAGCATGATTGGCATCGTTTACGACAGGTAACAGCCAGAGCGTCTCAGTCCATAAACGAAGCAACCCAGAAGAGCAAGCTAGTAAAGGAGCAAGGAGTCGAGGGAGGAACAAATCTTGCAGTCCTGCAAAGCTTTCCTCAAGGAGCAATAGTTTGAACAGTAAAAAACTTCTTGACCGAGTATGCGACAGTGAACGACAACGCATTCACAAACTTGCTCAAAAATGTATCCGAAAACACCCCCAATCTCGCAGTATAGGAGGTACGAAGAAGTATGCAAATCAAAAAGCTGTACTAACTGACATTTTGATTAACTCACTAATTTATGTTGATAAGGGGTGGCTGCCAAATCGAGATTTCAAAATTACCTGACTTTCCAGAGGTTCAAAATTACCTTACTTTCCAGAGGTTTCCCCCGACCAAAAACTATGTGTTTTTTTGAGGGGTGGTAATTGGTAAATAGTCAATTTCTATAAGAGTGTTACCTATTTATTATTCAAAAATAAGTTTCTATTACTGAATTTATTATCAGAATATCTTTAATAACTTTGGTATCGCTTTTAATTTAATTTTGATTGTTTTCTACGTTGTTGATTCGATTAGTCATATTAGTGGCTAATAGCTTTAATTATCAAACATAAATGGTTAAAATCGCGAAAATAGACTTGGGTACTTCCCCTCCTCCACTCTTCGGCAATTGTACAATACTTACTACCTAATCAAAAAATACATTTTCGACAATCCAACAAGGGAAATTCCTGCTTAGTACCTAGTGTGAATGTGAGCTTGGCAAATAACTTGGAGCCTATTACCCTCCAAGTTTCAAACCAAGTGAGCTTGTTCTACCCTATGAATCAGTGTGAAATTCCCTGACTTTTCCAGGTTTTCCCTGATTGTTTAAAATTTCTTTGTAACAGCGAACTTCTCCCTCTTTTCTCCATCAAACCACACCATCGACACCGCGAACAATTACGGAGTTGTTTCCCACTCGTCTGCTTCTTCACAATCAGACAACAGAGGGCTGAGCGATTTGAACCAGAAGTACCTCAAGGAACTGATCTTTCCCTTTGCCCGGCAAGGTAGTTACTCAGCATAAACAAACAATGTTTTTAGTTTACATATCTCTATTGGTCTCCCTCTTGTTTTTCTGTCATCTATACTACTTCATAAATAATATGAACCTTGGGAGACCTAAGCCATATCCAGAATAATGAAAAAAAGAGATACAACACCTTCATCTTAAGTAACTAGCGTGTGTTACCCTCGTGGGTGCCAAAAAATTCGTCATTAGGCAAATGAGTTCCTACAACGTGGGATCCCAATCAGCGTCCTTCCCCCTGACCGGTCCCTAAAACGAGCTTCTGACACACAACACTCTCTCACGACGATTATAATAACTGAAGCTCAAACATGACCGTGAAGGGGTCTCAAAAATACCACAAATCACAAATAGCATTCCTAGTAAGTCCCTACCTAAGGAATCTACCCCCTCTATCTCTGTAACTATATCATTCTCAAGAGTGTATGTCTGTCTGTGAGTGTATGAATCACGCTAGAACGATATCAGATGTTTTTAAATTATAGCTAAGTTGTGGGCCAGGTTATACTTTGGCTATGACAGAATAAACTCATCCAAGTATTTATTATGATTGTAACTAGTGACACAGAGCTACCTTGTTAGTCTCCAAAAGCAACGTTGCTGGTTGCCCAGGATACTCCTAGGTAACTTGCTTCGAGCAATTATACGGGTACATACACAAATTCTCAACATCAAACAAAACAAAATCTACACACCACAACAGCTAGGTATGTTTTACTCATGAGTACAAGGCAAGAAGACCAAAAGAAGACTCAGTGGTGATGGTCCCAGTCACCTCATGAGTGACCTGTCTTCCGACAAGGGCACCTTTTTGCTCATAGGTACGAAGACTCGGATCCCAAAATCGAATGGTAGCTTACCTTCGAAAACAAAACGTGTTTTCCTATCATACTAACAATGGAAAACCAATCTATTCGATAAGATTGACTAGGTACCCATCTTCTCCCTAAGCGTATTCTGGTATTTTTTTACGTGCATTGAAAATACGGTTTGGACCTGGATTTTCTCACTCAAAAAACTTTCTACACTTTTTTGGCAAACGTATACCTAGTACCTATCTGCTAACATCATAAATTACTAATTTCTATCTACCACATACAGAATATTTTCGACCCAATTTTCGAAATACAAGCCAGAATTTTTCATCAAAAAAGTATTTCCCTTGTGATGTCCAGGCCAAAACAATGGTTTTCCATTTGTCAGTAATTTATGGCGGGTTTCACCAAAGTTTTTAATCAACGTTTAATTATTAAACCGAAGTATAAAGGTAGGTAGGTAGCACATTCCATGTTCTGATAATCTACGTTAAGATGTACAGGTAGTTGATGAAACTCCGCCCTGCCATTTGGGTTAACAAAAAAAATTTCCATCCAGGGCCCGAGCTTTCAGAACAAGAAGAGTCAGGTACCCAGAAGAATATACAAAAGTTTGTGATTGAAAGAATAATTCGCATCAACCCTTGCGCTCAGGATATTGAGGAAGCGGTACAATTCTCAGGTACTGTCTTCTATTCTCATAAAATTAGAGCGTCCTAACTGCTTGAAAGGTTGCTGTACAGATTTTGAGCATAGTTTAGCTTGAGCCTTGTTGACCCCTGTTACTTTCTGGTTCTAAAGATCTTACTGAAGACGAGGAAGAAGAAAAGTTTGCCCCAAGAAATACCACTGCTATATCTTTGGAAGCCTTCATTGAAAGTAGACCTGCGATTTCTGGAACATCCACTTGCCCAGGCTTTGCACCATCATCAGGTACCTGTGCACCATACATTTGTTTTTCTTTTAAATTCCAATTGATAAATGCTATGCACACATGCTATGCACATTGGTAAATGGTAAATGCTATACACATTTAATTGAATTCGAGAAGGTACCTATCTATACGTTATTAATACACCATCTGTCTTGTTTTGAAAACGTTCAGTCACGCTTGAACAGCTCCACTGATTTCAATGAGGATTTTTGTAAAACGTTGACAAAGTTCGCGTTTGGTTAATAGGCATGCTGCATCAAGGAGGAATGAAAGGAAGGCCCACCTCTGTGTTCGGGTGTGATGCATGTCGTACATTTACTATTCAAACAGCAGTCTAGGAATGGACAAAGCCATCTATTGGTCCATGGTAGACATTGAATTGACATTGGTAGGCCGTTGGATACATTGAAGTAAATGCACACCTACAAAAAAATGCAGAGATCCCATTTTTCTAAAAAAAAAATTCCAAGTTGGCTGCATAGGAAAAATCCCAATGATCGCTGTTACATGTATTTACGGCTGATGGTTAACCCTTTAGCTCCGACACCCCGCGACATCATGTGAAGAGTAGATGTAACCTGGGGCCGAGGCCCTCCTTTTTGCGCAAATGGTCAGCCACGTGCTGGGGCCAAGGGTTATTGGGTTCTTACGCCATCTATCTTTAGTCGAAATAACTATTCTCCAAGGAGAATTTCCTGTAGGAGTGGGGAAATATATCACCATGGAAGTCTTCTTCTTTATATTATCCATCATCGTATTAGTTCTAAAGCTTCCCGAAGATGATGGAAAGACTGTCTTTCTACCATTGTGTCATGAAGGGTTGACAAATGTTCTGGAGGTCGAAGGTGGTTTGGCCTTCCTGACTCATTTCAGGGGCGCGTGAGCGTCCAGTAACGAAAAGGTTAAGGAATCTTGGAGACAAGCACTGCTCCTTGAAGAATTTATGAGTAAGTTTTTGACCTAAAGATGACACACTTCCCCCTTAAAATCAACCAGACCTTCCTTTTGTTCTTCCATGAGGCTAATGACACTAGAATACCTAGTAGTCCTTAAAATACCTAGTATGTAGGTATTCTAGTGTCTTTAATGAGGCTTAGCAGATGACATAAACCCTAGTCCTTCATTGTGACATCGAGCTTCTTTAGCGACGGTCATTGAGTATAGAACCTAGGATGGTACAGATTTCGTTACACTGTTAGTAAAAGTTCCATTCATGCAGCATGAGTTGATGAGTGATTTTTCAAAGAATCATTTTAACCGATTTGGTGGTTGATTCTTATAGGAACTTTCATGCTGATTTCGAGTATACCATATTTATCTTCCTATGTTTAATAAGGTAATTTACACCAAAAACCTCAAAAAAACACGTTTTTAGCGATTTTTTACTTTCATTTTTCAAAATTTGACCCCATGGAGTACTCCAAAACTTTGGCCAACGAATGTCTTTTCTTTTTATGATTGACTTTTTGCAATTTTTATGGATTTTTTATCTAGGTTCCAGGGTCAGATGTCGTCTGGAGTGACACATATATACATATTAAAAAGTTTTAAACTTCAGGAATTGTTTTAGAATGGTCTGGAACGGATTTCCATGGAGAAAATGTTTAAAATTTTGCATTACTACAATTTTGAAGCTATTGCAATAGCTTAATTTTCCTCAAAAATTCGCTTATAATGTACCTACTATAATACTTCAATCACAATAGATCAGTTAACTAAAACCTTCTCCAATCTGCAGTTCACAGCGTAGTTAGTGCATTTTCTCAGTTCTTGGGGTGAGGAAATATTAAGCTTAACCCCTGATGTTTGAGTAACATTCAAAATCCAAGTAAATGCAACGACTAATACTAAAGACTGCATGGCGCAGAACTATGATATGGCGCTAGATTTGGTTAGGGATATAAGGAAAGCGATTTCACTCACATCGATTTTGGCAAGCTAGTAGGTAGCTATCAGATCAGTCTTCCATTTACAGCGACAGAATCTATAAGAGGTATTCACGGTTGAGCTTGCTGAGTTAAATGTGCTAAGTAGAAAACTTCGTCCTCAGAAAAATCATGAGGCACCCTACGCTGGCCCTTGGTAACGTGTTATGACGAATCTCCGGGTGAAAATGTGAAGAAGAAGAAAAAGAGGTTGACATAAAATGGAGATAAAATGTAAAAAAAAAAACAACAACAACGTCCTCGGTATTTTGCTACCTTCCCCCTAGGTTACGTTTCCTTACCTCAAATAATATATATCCTTCAGCTTGACGACCAACTGAACAAATTTGTCTGTTTCCACCCTCGTCCAATTAGAACGAGGGTTGGGGACCTTCCTCCTCTTTCCTCCTGACTCCATTTCCATCCGTCAAATGGGTCACAACGAAATTTAAACTAAAAAAAATTCAAACTCGCTTGTATACCACCATTTTGAATGTTTGTCAGAAAACTGATAACATAGTTGCTGTCAACGTTTACCACATAGTTGTCCTTCGAATTCTTTTGGGATTCTGAAGTCCCTCTTAAATAACAGATAATGTTTCTATGATTGCTATAATTATTAGGAGGGAAAAGTAGGTTAGAATAATAATTTATTGCCGCAGTTTTCCCCGTCATCCCCCGTGTTGAGGAACCAGTATATAGCGAATTTTCGGAGAAAAATGTGTTTTTTGAAGTTTTTGGTGTGAATTACCATCTTAAACATAGGAACATAAATATAATGGTATATTCGGAATCAGCGTGAAATTTCCTATAAGAATCACCCACCAAAACGGTTAAAATTGTTCTTTGAAAATTCGCTCACCAACTCATGCTGCATGAATAGAACTTTTTTTCATGAGGTCCGTCCTAACTGAATGTCCCTCATTCCCAGCTTCTCAACCTTCGTACATCGGTGGTGCTCTAGGATCCAGAGCAGTCAGTGACTTGGTTCGAGACACATTCATGAGGTTCTGTGGAGCAGAAGATGATGAACGGAGTGAGGACAACTTTCTCTTCCACACATTCCCAAGTTTTGATCATCCCATAGACCGGCCCCGTGACGTCTTTGATGACGTTAGTGGGTGTCCACTACCTTAACGATTACACATCTAGATTAAAACGTCATTCAAAAAGCGTCAATTGTAATCTGAAATTTATAAGCACGGAAGTATGATATTCTAAGTTGAAGTTGCTGCTTTGTCCAGTCGCAGGAGATATACATCATAGCAGTGATGAACGAACCAGAAAGTATGAACTAATGGAAGAATTTCTGAGGGACTCTATGTTAAAATCGTTGTACTCCCAACTCCGAGGTGAAGCTCCTCGTTCGTGGGATAGCGCAACAGATGGTAAGTTTTTTTTCTGTTAAGTACTGATTTCCGATGAAAAAAGCTCAGTATTGTATTATTATTTTCAACTAGCACGATATTGTTAAGGAATTATTGCGATGTTTTTAAAACCATATTTCAACTGAACGGCTCAACTCACAGAGGTGATTCTGATATTGTTGAATTCGCCACAAAAAGTTATTTTCAGCAATTTGCATCTCGTCCCTGTTCGATGTGAAAAGTTGTGAAATTCCAACTTACGAGCGTGTTTATTCAATCAATGTAACTAAGGATGGCCGATTTCACGATGAAGGAAGAGGTTGTACGACATGAAACTACACCTAGCCTATAACCTTGACAGGAACTTACCCATAATTTTGCTGAAAATTCCATCAATATCAATCCATGCACGGGAGTATGTAGCTATGCTTCTTATCCTGTCCTATATTTTCAACTGTTGGATGATTTTGAAGTAGTCTATGTCCGTCTCAGAACCGCCAGGAATCTAACGCGAAAAACCCTGTGCAAATCCGTTCAGAAATAGAGACAAACAGCAAATAGTCACAAACACTCACAAACCAACGACAGAAATGTCTGTTAAAATGTGTGTACCCACCTAAGCAAAAGTTCCTTATAAATCTTGGCTTCTCAACTCTAACATTAGGTCAGCTCTAGTCCTTTGAAATGTGTGCTAGGCAATTCGTATCCTATAGGAACTCACCACACAAACTCACTATTGCTGCATGTCACAAAATTCTCAACGTTGACTTTTCATACTTAATGTTTTACGACAAGTGCATAGTTACACCCCTTTCATTATCATATTCATTGAAACGAGAGCCCTTTATACTAATTAATCAACAGTGATTAGGTAATGAGGCTCCGCTAAAAATAATGTGCGAGTATGAACCGTTCACATGCCACTCACATCGGTTAGTACAAATTTTTATTTACGCTGGTGTTTGTTCTAAGTACGAATTTGTTTACTTCCGAATTTAGCTCCCAACGATTCTTGATAAAGAATGGCCCAACTCGGTAAATGACTGGCGGGAAGGATGTAGTACGGACCTCAGTCTTCCTTGCTGATATTCCTTCCAAAGTGTAATTGAATTTTCATGTTCCAGGCTTTCAGAACCAGGCCAAAACGATGGTTTTCCAACAGGACACCCAACGCACAATCATGGCGCCAACAAAGCTATTAGCATCTACGTCTACTGACGACAAACACCAGGACACCCACTGCTCACCTTCGGATCCTCCCGTTGATGTTATAAAGAATCCTTACAACGCGTTCAAAGAACTTATCTGGAATTCACAGTTTACTTCGAGTGACACACAATGTACTGACAATAATAAAGTTGCGACTAAGGTTGACAGCCAGTTGATTATGGCATTTCGTGTTAACAATGAAACCAGAACGGATCGAAATGTTGTCCAACAAAAGTCATTTGCAGGTCTTCAAAAATACTCTGAGATAATGGATCTTTTAGAGATATTCCCTGGGCAACGCAGACATGAGGACCCGCAAGAAGAAAAAACTCGAAAGTGGATTGAGAAAATAAACAAGAACTCGGAAGAAGAGAAAGAAGAGGAGTATTACGCTTTAACTCGAAGAACCAAAGGGAGAAAAAGTAGAAAAAAAGATTATCGTAATAGTCACAAAATATCCAGAGTGCAATTATTGACGAGAAAAGGAAATATCACATCAAGAGTGAACCTATATAAGAATAAAAGATACCATATACCAGTTCAGTCAGAGCAATCCAGTTCAGATGTCTCAATCTGCGATTCGAATGATGAATCTAGGGTGAGGGATAAGGAGGGACAAAGCTTTTTGGTATACATGAATGAGGGTGGCTATTTATTTAAGGAAAGGTGCAAGCATGGTATTTCTAACCGCTTGCCAAAAAAGCCGCCTTATTGGTTTCGAGGGACTAATCATAATTGGATATCGACTGTTAAAAGCGAACCTTTCAATGATATTATTGAACGTAAACCTGCCAAAGATAGGAAGCACACTCACCGCAGCAATGTTCAACGTCACCATCGTCACAAGCACAGAGGGAGCAGTGACGATTCATTTAGCGATGAGGAGAAACATACTAGAAAAAAAGAAACGATTGTCAAGCAACCGAAGAAAAGAGATACTTCTGAAAGACAGCACAGAGACGTTCGTGTACCAAGCCGGTCAGTATCTGTGCCGTCCAGCAGTGAATCGTCCGCGTCCGAGAAAAGGATAGTTCGTAAACCGAGATATTCCCGGGAAAACGATAGGAAAACCCCTCACACTCGTGATCATTTCAGACACCGTCATAGGGACTCATTGGGCAGAGCTGAACTCAAAAAGTACGAGGAGCCTGGTCCTAGAAAAAACAAGCGAATCAGTGAGGACAGTTCTAAACAAAATGATCAACCTAAAAGTTCTTCGAAGAAGAGTAATTTGAAGAGAGTTTCTAGTACTTCTATCAATGTGAGTGAAAGTTCCAGTACATATTCGTCTTCTCACACATCGCTCTCTAGTAGGAGGGGTAAAAACCGTGTGGCCCAGGTTAGAATGGTAAAACATCCTAACCCCCAAACAGCTCGACTCGTGAAACACTCGCACTCTCCAATGCCTATCAAACGGGTCAAAGTGAAGAGGAAAGTCCCAAACGTTCTTCATAACAATCGGCACCGACTTATAACGGCTGATTCCAAATCATCCGCCAGCTATGAGAACGTCAATGTAAAGCACTTCATTGATTTTCTTGCCACTCTCAGCAGAAACACTATCAGCACATTGACAAATAAAAAGAAAGCTTTGAGGCTATATAGACACTATCTCTCTTCCCCCCGGCGCAGATGATGTACAGTTTTACTGGCGGATGTGTGGTTCGTTGAATAAAATGGAAACGAATAAATTATCTCCCTCTCCCATCTTAGTGTAATGGTACGAATTTTCACAATCCCATTCAAAGACGTTTGTGAGGTTGTAAAAAGTGACTCTTGAAGAAATATAAAGATGTCTTTCAAAATCAAAATGGGGTGCGCATAGTTTTTTTTTTCCTTTTCCAAATGATAGACCTTAGCGAGAGCTATCCTAAATGGTTCAACATGAAGGGTATCCTATTGACATACAAGAATGATGACGCCACCGACACCCCCCCTCCCACCTGGGGGCTTTTTGAGAACGCTGAACCCGAATTTGACGTCAAAAATGAGAATTTCCGACCTATGCGCACACCCTATGCTTCTTGAGCAAATTTAGTAGGTACCTTATCCATTATCTGTCTGCATGAATCTCAGTCACAAGCGTGACGTCCACTATTCTCATGACATTGCTTGTAGGACGTTATGCAGTTGGACGCCAGATGGCCCCCTATGAATTTTGGTTATCTCGCATGTTCTGAAGTACCTACTCGAACATATTCCCTCTTATTTGCTTTCATGGAACAACGTAAGTTTACGTTTTGAAATTGTGGACTTCTGGTGATTTGTATACTTGAGCTCATTTGTACCTCCCTTTGTTTGTTTGTACCTCCCTATAAAAAGGTCCTCAAATTGATTTCATTGGCCGTAGCTGGTTTATTATGGGTGTAGATAATGTATAAATAGGTATTTATAAGTAAATCGTATAAAAGTTAGGATGGGGAATTTACATGGGTAGTAATTTAGCATTTTGGCCCCCAAAATATGATTCAGCGCCCTTAAAAACCTCCTGGTGCCAATTTTCAGCTAGAACGACTGGTTTGCCCAGAAAATCCGTTGAACGGGAGCACATGACGTCATTAAGGTTCCGCAAAAGGTGGGGGGGGGGGGGGGGGTCAGTGACGTCAGTTAAGCCTAGTACTCACTGGGATTCTTTGAATCGGAAGATGTTTGGAACATCGGAACATGATTTGGAACGCTGCGCCAACTCATTGTTCCGACTCTGTACGGACGCAGGTCTGTGACGGAACATCGTGTCCTCACTGCCAGTCTCAATTTGATCCAAGTGCCGGAAAAATGTCAGAGGAACTCGCGCTCGCTGGTGTTCCAGTCGCCATTTATTCGATTTCTTGATGTCCGTAATAATAGGCAAAATAGGAAAAAACGGTGGTGGGTTCGGAAACTATTTAGTGGGGGGAACAACTTAATGGACGCGTTGAGGCTAGAAGATGGGATGGGCTTCCGGAATTTCATGAGGATGTCTTCATCTGATTATGAGGAGCTGTTGTCATTGGTTGGGAGTGATATCAGCACTCAGTCGACTAATTTTAGGGAACCAATTTCCTCAGCAAACAAGCTAGCTGACTCTTTGGTTCAAGAGTCAATGTTTTCCATTTTGGATGGGATTCACGGGACTCACGTAAGACGTCGAAAATACCATACCACAAAGCACCAGGCTCTCGAATTTTGAGACGGGGCAGCCCGGACTTTGCACAGGGGCAGCTTGGATTCTGCCCCGACTCGACGAGATGCTCTGAGTCCGACGCAAAAGAATCCCAGTGAGTACTAGGATTTAGGTTCAAATTACAAGACTCATTTTCGATAACTTTCAATCGTCGGATACCTGACCTTTAGACCCCCTCCCCACCGACCCCCTTGGACCTTTTAAGAAAGCCCTCATTAAGATCATTCAAATTACTATATAAAAAATAGCCATGCAAGTTCCCCATTACTTTAGTTAAGAGAGGTAAACAAAGTTGTCGTTAAATTCTTGCACCATCAAAAACGGTTTAAAAGGTTTCTTTCCAATAAGAGTACTTGTCCATGTTCTTTTGTACTTGAATATTCGTTTGCTTCAAAGCTCTCCTCCTTTGATTGGTTGTCATGTGAAGAAGCTCGACAGGTAGTTCTTCCAAACTCTTCTCGCATCGGAATTTCGGTTGGTCGGTGATGCTTCTGCTCGAGTCATCATCAGTTTTGTGAGCAGAAAACCCGACTGAAGCTGACTCAACAGGAACTGTTCTGGTTTTCTTAACCGTCTTGGCTCGACAGTGACGCTTTCCAAAAAGCGGATAGGATTTTTCTATGGTATCCTCCACAATGCCAGGTTTTGTTTCCAGAGAAGAAATTAGTTCGTCCGATTTATAACCAAAAACTTCACTTCCGGTTCCCAAGCGGTATCCAACGCCAGAAAATGGAACAACTGGTTCTTTTGGGGTATTGATTTGATTGTCATTTTGATGTTCCCATGCTATTCGCTTACGTAGAGGTGGAATCTTTAAAAGAAGAACGAAACGCTGAATTCATTATTTGGTTAAATACCTGGATTTGGTAAGTTTTGAAAGCTGGATTCACTATTCAACTGCCCAGTTCCCGTTACTGGCATGGATAGCTGTAGTCAAGCTTCACTATGCTTTTGAAACTTTCTGGCCTGGAAGCCGTCGTTTTTTCAAGAAACCTCCTGGAACCTGTGTATCCGCTCGAAAGTGATTTCCTACCTATTAAGCTGGGTTCACATTAAGCCGCAATGACGTACTGAAGTCTGCAAAACTGCAAAGCCGTAAAACTATAATTGAATCTGATTGGCTTATTGCTGTTCTCCATCTTTACGGTCTTACGGCTGAACGAGTTTTGAACCAGACTATCCTCAATTCTAAAGTCTTGATATCTAAAGGTGTTGCGGATCTGCGTGTTGGGTTCTGCCAAGCAAAGCAGAACGGGTCCTTATCTATTTCGTTATCTTGCTTTCGTCGTTTTGCGCATTTATGTCGTTCCATCCATGTGAATGGTTTTATAGTTTTACGGCGTTGCGTTAATGTTGTTTTGGAGACGTGAGTATGGCGTTGCACCTCAATATGAGCCCAGCTTAACAATGTGGGAAACCTCTTTGGATGTAAATAACTACGTACCCGTTTGAGACTAACGTAGTTTTCATTGGTACTGGTACAACAAGCCATTGAGTCTTTTCCCGCGTTTTCCCCAACCCAAATCAGCCCCAAGCCATCAAGAACTTTATCTGCTCTTGTAGATGTAGCATTCAGATCAGCTTTTGTACTTTCAAGTTTTTTTATTGTCTTTTTGCTTTCCTAGAAATAGAAACTCATTATTTGAAACATTCTAGGTAATCGAATTAGAAAATCAAAAAATCGGTTCGCTGGTAAGTACCTCGCTCAGCAGGTCACTCAATTTCATTTTGAGGCAATTAATTCTAGAATCTTTCATCCTGATTTCTACCCTGACTTCTCGAAGCTCTGCATAAGTCACATTCAACTCATCATCTAGTCTTTTCAGTTTTGTGAGGAAATATTCTGTCACGTTTCGATAGATCTGTGCAAAACAAAATAGATAGGTAAACAGGTAGATGTCCAATAAATTAAGTAAGTACTTAAGTACCTAGTTACCTAAAAAAAAAAAGGATTTTCAATTTTAGCTGACCCACTTATTATTTTTTGTTGGCGTTTGAATTGGTTTTTCAACAAGGTTATTCGCTGTTCCCACAACTCAGGACCATGATTTATGAGGACAACCGTGTGATTTCAGATGACCGTACCACGCTTGTCACCTTTAAACTGCTATATTTTTTATAAGACGCTGCATTTAGTATCCGGAGAGAAGGATACTTTTGGCTCCTGCAACCCTCATTGAAGGTATTAAGTCATCCGAGTGCAGTCAAAAAGTCTTCATGAACTCAACTCAATTAGTAGGTACTCATTTTGGTTATTGGTGGAATTCAAATAAAAGAATAAGTAGGTAATATACCTACCTCGTTATTCTTGTGTCCATCTGAGGTAGGGCTCTCCTTTTCCATTTTTATAACGCCAAGAATCACATTTTGAGGATAAATTATGAATAGTTAGGCTCTGCTTATGATAAATATGTATGAACGATTTCTTTTTCATTGGTTCAAGATTTTAGACGGAGGTAACTGAAATTTCTCAAAAGTTATTGATTATAGATGGCTTGGCAACCTGTATATTCGTAGCTACCAAGTTACGTAGATACATTATAGTTGCGTAGTTATTTTTCATGGGGTGTTCTGTAAGGTACTGTTTTTCTATACAATAAATAATTTATTGTCCTGTCTGATGATGCAGAGTACAGTCAGTAAGGTCTGAGGTCATGCAATGAGGCAAGCATATAGGTATGTAATGCGGAGGTGGTTGTGCTGAAGATGGAAACCATTTAAAAGGTTCAAACCTTGGCAACCTTTGTACGTACGGAGTCATACCATGGCTAGCATTTTTTGTAGCTGGATGGTAGGGGAAATTACCTACGGGAGGAGATGAGGAACGCTTCAAGGCACGAAACAGTAGTAAGGATCAGTGCGCCTCTTTCCTTTTATTAGGTATTTCACTTTCGTTCTCGCTCTACTAACCCTCAAAGAAACTAGGTACCCTTACAGCCTGATTCACTCGGGTTAGAGAGTCCAGAGTAGGGCATCCAGTACAGCAATTGGTACAGCTGTAATACAGCAAGTACAGCACCTTTTTTTATCAACCTGCTGTACCAGGGTACAGCACCTGAAAATACAGCTGTACCGGTGGTACAGCAACCTCCGCGTTTTCTGTGATTCACACTTTTGCAGGGCCCTCTAACCACAGTGCGAGGGTTTACCCCCGAGTACAAAGGTCATGTTTACCTTTTCTCTGGGATACCCAACCCCCCTCCCCGCCACTCCCACCAGGAATCCTGTGATTCACACCCCTCTGTAGTTTGTTTTCCTCCCATTAGTTTTACTCGATTGGTTTTTTGTAGTTTCAAGTGCTTCTTGCTTGATTATTTTTTCAATAAAAGAATTCAATTTATTTGAGGTAAATTCTCTGTTGCTGGACCTTAAAAAAATATAATATACGCCTACGACTACAAATTTTTTTCCTCGCTGTCGGTGTGTTGCTGTAATACAGCTGTACTACAGCTGTACTGGCCAAGTACAGCGACGAGTACAGCTGTTCTGAGAATTGTGCTGTACTGGATGGCCTAGTCCAGAGATTAGTACAGTGGCATGGGCGAAACGGGGTAGAGGGGCTCAAGGCGAAAGCAGAACATAGTTCAAGAGGACAGGGTTCGTTGCAGTGGCTGAGAGCTGATACAGTTGGGGAGTGAGATGGGGGACACACGTACACACCAGAAGGCAACACACTCACATAGGTATCTCCTGGACTCCACAAACCTTGTATCATGATTTACCGACATTATCTGAACCACTAATGGAGCCTGCTGTTGCATAAAGTATTTGACAATTTAGTCCGCAATTTCACACTGGTTAGTCATGGGCGAATCAGATCGCAGGACAGCCATTTCACATGTGAGCCAGGCTCACCGCAGCGATTATTAGTGTCTTGACTGGCTCAACACTTGTGAGTGAGGCGTAGCCTAGTTTTCCAGAAGCACCCTCTGGCATCCTCTTGGCACAGTCGGCTTTGTACTTACTGCAGCTCGAGCAGCTGGGAACACAGTGAGTATCGACCATCGACACGTCTCTATCTTATTATACGTGATAATTGGCTGCTTTCCTGTAGCCAAGTATAACTCATTATCATGGAGCGACGTTGCTACAATTACATAATAGTGCCAACAATTTGCAGTAATACTCACGAAACTCCTTCTCTTTCTCTGTTATATGCTTCTGGATACTACAGAAAGTATCCTACACAAACGCTAAATCCGAGATTCTGCAATAGGGCGCGGATGAAGATTAGTTATATTAAATATAGTCAGTATAGGATTAGAACGTCAGAAAAATTGAAATGTCCAAAAGGAGAGTAGTGAAAAAGAAGAGCAGCGGATGTTGCTGGAAGAAACTGCTTGGGAAGGCCTTCAATAAGAGAGATGGCGACGAAATCTCTCCAACTATTCAGCAACAGGACGAAATAATTTACTTGAACCTATACCTGACATCACTGGAAAAGAAAATGCAAGCAATTGAAGAGGTGACAAGGCTGAAGTGGTACAGAAAAGAAACGGATCCCAAATCGAAGGCAGAGGGTTAGTTCGAAGGTTAGAATAGGACTGGTAGAACGTTTTAACCAATTGTAAATGTATTACTTAGGTGAAATAAAATAATTATTTTCTTTGTTTGTTTTGGGAAAAACATTTTTGTGGGCGATTCTCAATTTTGGTTTATTATTTTCAATAATGACCCTTTGGAATCGAGCACGAAAAAAATTTTTTTAACCCCCTCAAAATTTGAGGTTTTACGTTTCAAGATACGTATAATCCAAAAATCTAATAAAAAGAAAATCCGTCCGCCGTACGTGGCACTTTCCTTAGTTACCATGGTCCAAAATTAATGACATTTGGTATACCGGCCCCATTCGGGGTCTAGTTGTGCCGCGAAGCTTGGCTTGAAGAGGATGAAATTTTCAAAACACCTTAGCTCGAAAATTTCAAATAGGAAGGTATATTTTTTCAATCGATTTAAAATAGAACACAATTGTTAGCGCCGAATGAGACCCTGCGGAGCGTTTTATGACCAACCGTTCGCTCCCTGTAAGGACTTGAGGGTTGAACGAAAAAAAGAGAAGAAACACGAGTGTGAATCGCAATTCTTCCCGAGTAGGCAAAATCTCCGTTCAAATATCAGCTGTTCAAATGCAACTTTCTTTCGATTCCACCGAACCAAGTTTGTTGTTTACTTTCAGAAGCTTCCTTAATTACTGAATTTCATTAAGAATGAATGATACAACTCTCCGATAATTACAAGAAGGTACCAACTCATTGTCGCCAAGAGATGATTGTGAACCTCGCGGTAGGTGGGTATTTTATGTCAATAGGATCTTTGTAGATGGGCGATCTATATAGAAAATAATAAACCGTTGTGTAATAATTTGCAGCGTTTTTTGTAACATTTTGCATGAAAACAAAAGGGATTTGTTGAAGAAGCTATTCTGAAATTCCTTACACTACATTACTGATGATGCTGATTAACGCCTTCTTAAGTCTGGAGATTTGAGTGAAACTGAGTCAGAGGAGTTGCATGAAGCCGCAATGCGTGTCCCTGTATTTTCAATAATGGTTCATTGACCTTTAGGTACGCTTTAAACCTTTAGCTCCGAGGCCCGCAATATCGCTTAAAAATTAGATGCAACCTGGGGCCGAGGCCCTCCTTTTATGCGATAGATGACGGAACAACTGCCTGTCTGCCATCGTGACATGAAGGGTTGAAAAATGTTCTGGCTGCCAGGGGGCGCTAGAGGTTGAAGGTGGTTCGGCCTTTGCGACACAGGGGCGTAACCGGGTCCAGTAACCAAAAGGTTAAGAGCACAGCTGGACCTTGTTTTGATTTCAGTCAGATAATTATTTTTCATTTTTACCAAACAATGGTTTTGGATGTTTACGCCACTGCTCTGCTGCTTGCACATTGGCTAGCTTAAAGTAACTGAAAAACTCGTGGCAGGTGTCACATTTTAGAGGAGTCTTCCCTGAGTTGAGTGAAAACCAACGCGGTATATTTCATCATTTGCAGGTCGTACCTACATTCGCAGTGGATTTCGCTACCTGACTGACGGCACCTGCAAACCATATCTACCTGCAGCCAACCACTTTATGGATGGGCCTTACAGTCGATTATTGCCAGCTGGCCAATACGCCGCTCGTAATGCATCGTTGAATAAAACCAATTCAGATGCCATTATAAAGGAAATTATGTCCCTTGGAAACAACAATTTCGACTGTGAAAGCCGCAAGTGGAGCGCTTTGACAACTCCTCCAATAATAACTGGTCAAGAAAGTAGAATCGGGAAAATCACCGAACTGGTATGTAAATCAATTAATGGAAAATTATAGAATACAATTGTAATCGTTGAGGCTACATTAGGTATAGTCTGATGGGTGGAAAACCTGGACTTTTCAGTCCCTGCACCATGCACAGCTGAGGAGGGCTCCCCATTCCTTTAACTAATCGGCTGACTATGGCAGAACTCGTGGTTTTTTGCTTTAGAACTATTCTTGGGTCTACAAGGCATTCTACCCTTCGTCATCCTTGAGCTACACCTAGTTGTTACAATTTTCGAGAGACTTGGGTGTCTGGGTTTTTCAGAGAGAGAGGGTCTAGGGTGTCAAAAGCTTGATTTGTGGTCCCTCAGTGAGGATAGACGCTTTAACTGGGTTGAAGGTGTTGACCAAACAGTTTTTCGCTGATTTTGAAGCCTTGTACTTTAAGCTAACCATGGACGTTGGCCACTATTTTAGGGGAAGATTAAAAAAGCATTTATTCTCAAAAACTCTTTTTTTCAATAGCCAATAAGAGAATAAATAATTTGAGTGTTGATGCTAGAAAAAGATTACCTAATTTTTTGCAGGACCCCACAACAGAAATTGCGCAATACACCGTGAAGACATACCAGGTTGCAGCACTCAGTTACCCGTTAGAGTACTATACGGCATGCAGATTGGGCGAGGCAACTCTCCAAAAGCCCAGAGCTCCGGTGAAAGCGTCGTGTAGCATACACTATTTCGACAGAGAAAACAAAACCATAGAAATTATGTATGACAACAAAGAGTGGGACAAGCGAGGCACCATTGTGCTCAAAGACATTGAGAACCAAGCTGGGGTCCAAGCTGAGCTGATCGGACGCGTAGTTTGCTTCCTCCTTGGAATGGGTGAAGTCGATTTGGTTTGAGAAAGAAAATAAAATATTTTTTCGATAGCTGTTTGGAGCGCATTATCCAAATACACGATTCGTGTTATAATAACTGAATAATTCGGAAAAATCCCAAGATATTTTTCCTTTTATCGGCTCCTCAGATCATTAATCTAAACTACTCTCCAGTAAGGAAATACTCTGCCCTTTGTCAAACAAAATTTTTTTTGAAGAGAAAACAAAGCTTCCGCAACCTTTGGTAGACTCGTAACCAAAAAGCTCCAGATCGTGATTTCCCGAAGTTTTTTGCGAATTATGAAAAATGAATTCCGGTGGAAGGAAGAAGTTTATATCAGCGCATAAAATCAAAAACCTCACAAACACATTATTTGTCGAAGCTGTGCGGGTCTTTCTTTTCTGGACAGTTGGAAAATACCTCGACCAGATCATCTAGTAGGTAGGTACTATCCTGATAGTAAATGAAATACCTAGTACAACAGGCAGAGAACTGATTAAGTCATACCCCAATTAATAAAATCTGCTCGTTCTGTGTAGGGGTGCAGTGTACCTACTATAGCCCTATCACAATGGAAAGAAACTTTTATTAGCGGCGGAAACACAAACGTATATTAGGTATGTAGGTATTTTGCCGTCCAAAGCGAAAAAGTGTATCTGATTTTTTGGCCTAAATGAATGGGGTCTACGCATGAGAAATACAAATTGGAAAAACCAATTAATTATGTTATTTGAGTTGCCATGACGAGTAAACACTATTTATCAGGACAAAAAATTCCATGTGAGAGCAGAAATCGTCATGTTAAAATGGAATGTTTTGAATTTCGCGGGGGGGTGTGACGTACGTCGCCGCCCCCTGCTGTCCCCTTAAAAACCGTTCGTGGATATTATACGTAGTCAGCATGGATACGCTTCGACCAATCAGCACGCTCCATTTCCACGCGCATTTCTTCAAACGATGACATTTCTCTTCGTCGATAAAAAAATAGGGAGACCACATAATTATGAAATAACCCCACTTTGGTCATTTTGAATCAATGCCCTTTCAATAAAAATTATTTTGAAAAATCATGCGCAGACCCCAATGTTTTGGAGGTGTTTTCTACAAGTCTACGTAAGTGTCATTTTCAGAGGATGAAAATTCATATCTGACACCAGATACGATTTACTCGCTACTTATTTCGCATGTACGGATTTTCTTGTTCTGAAAAGTCAGATACGGATTTCCAGCTTAGTGTATTGGCACTTCTGGAATCAGTTACGATTCTTGGGAACCGGCTTTACCTGTCTTTGTGACCTTCCATCCTCTTTCAATGGTACTTTCAATGAGATAACAGGGTAAGTAAGAACATAATTTTTACTATTGATATTCAAGTGCATTCTTATTATATCGACAGCTGCAAAAGCCTGTAAATTCAGAACCTGAAAGTTTCCAGGAGAAAGAAAAAAAGGCGGAGGCAAAATCCTGTAAGTTGAAAAAAAAAAAAAAATAATAATAATAACAATAACACCATGTGGGTGTAATATTGGTTTGTTGGAGAGCTTTCTAAATCACAGGTTAATACAAACTGGCATAGAGAAGAAATGGAGCGTTGTAGTTCGATTCTGTTCTTACTTGAGTGTATTCTGTTACATTCTGTGTATTCTGTAAGATTCTGTTCTTACTACTTGTAGTTCGATTCTTCTTCTTACCAATGAAGCTCAAAACCTTATTTTCAGAAAAAATTGTTCTTACAGGCTTTTGCAGCATGGCTGTCGATATATTATTCGAATTTTTGGAACGGTTGCATACCTTCTAAAGACAATGTTTGTGATAAAACACGTGAATGACCCCATTTGAAGGTTTCTATTCTAATAAACCAAACACTGTTTCTTAAACAAGTTCTCTGCGTATCCAACAAACCAAACTTCTCACCGGCCTGAAAGGAAAAATCGATTTATTCGCAAAAGTCGAAGTTTCGACTTCGATGAACGTTTATAATTGTTTGATCAACCTGACGGTACAAGCCCCTAACTCTACCTTCATATACCATCGAACAGTAATATTCGAGAAAGAATCGATTTTAGATTGCTCAATTTGGACGTCGGGCGCTCCCCTTTTTTGCCCATTTTTGATGACCTGTCCATCGAGACACAGTGAACGTGTTAAATGCAAACTTGCATGCTTGTTTGTTGATGCAATTTTACAATTTGTGTTACTTTGTGGAATTCATTGTTTTTCAGAACTTCTAACGCTGCCTGCTCATGGACGTCAGTGGTTGCAAAATGTTTGCTGCCTTGGGTTTGATGTAAGTTCAAGGTATCTACCTAATAAGACTAGGTATTTATAAATTCTTTCCCACAAATGGCCAAATCTGTAGGTGTAGTTTAGAATGTCTTTGTACCCACATTATTTATTTCACATTATTTAGGATGCAAAATCTCAGGACACCGACAAAACATGAACCCAACCTTTTTCTATTGTCTAGGAGGTACCTACTCTTATCGACATAATTTTTGTTTCATGACCCACTTTCATTAACTTAACAGAGTAAATACTCATTTGATGGGTAGAAGTCATCACGCCATTTAATTAATTCTTGAAACATTTAAAGAAAGTAAGGACGAGGAATTCAGTAACGTGAAAAATATAGTGTATTGAAGGACAAACTTTAACATGAAATCAAAAAGGTATGCAATACGAACTAAGTATACTTATCATGAATATAATTTGTTTAAAAAAAGCTAGGAATGCGAGATTACGTTTTGATCTAAGGGCCGGTTTCACCAACTTTTTTAAACAGTGTTTAAACGAGTCATAAAACGCTCTCAAAACTCGTTTAACAACTGATCGCCGATTTTAGAGACTTTTTAAGCTCCTAATCGAGATTAATCAGTTTACTTTCCTATCGACCTACTTGTTGTTGACGCTTCCTCTTGGATTTTTTGTCCACTTCTCTGTGTAAAACGAGTGCTAGTGATTTGGTGAGGGCTCACCTTGGCGTTTGATGAAGATGAGGAACAACGCTTTAGAATTCGTTGCTTTCGATGGATCAGGGAGAGGACAGACGATTTTGACGTCCTCAATGACACTGACTTCGCTTTCTAGTATTGTTTGTCAAAAGCGTCCGTCATGTCAGTCCTTGATTTGTGCTCTGCGGTCGTGCAATGGTGCTAATTTGATGTTCTCATCAATAATGCGCTAAATTGATGATGCCAGAAATATATTTTCTAAAAAAATCACTTCAAGGCGTCTTTTGTCTTTTGTTAAAGGAAAATTCCAGTGGGTCTCAAAACCAGTGGTTCTTATTGTATGGCCTGAGATAAGCATGGAAGAGACACGGAAAGGCCAATTTTCAATTTCAGTGAGAGTGGAACAACTAGCAATCATTTGTATTTAGTGCTAGAAGAAAAGGAAAGGAAACTGGAAAGGCTGTCACGAAAAAGGTAACATACCACATTGATATCTAATACTATATCTAACGAATCCCTCAAGTTCACGTAGCATCCTTGATTGGCACATTGACCAATCCAAGTGGGGTGGCAAAATTCTGCAGTAATTTTTGTTTACAGGTACCTTTTAATTTAGCAGTGTTTTAAATTCAGCGATTTTTCACAGCAGCCATCATTTTCAAATCAGCCATTGTATTTCAACAACTCAAAATCAACACGATACAAATAATACACAATACACCAAACAAAAACACAAGGAAGTGAGCTGATATCGATGTTATCGCTAACAGCTGGGGAACAATGCCTTCTTGATACCGGTTAAACCAGAGTTTAGATTGTGATATGGCTGTAAACTCGCTTGGCGTTAAACTCACAAGGATGGAAACGATTTAGCTTTGTGAAACGCATTTTTCATTGATCAAGATTAGTGATCTCGTTAGGAATTGATCTAGATCAATCCCGATCGCGATTAAAGTATTTTGGTGAAACCGGCCCTAAGCAGAACAAAACTACCTTCCAAGGTAAAATGCACCTGGTAGTTGTAGTAACCCTGACAATGTAATTCCATGAGTTGTGTGTGTGTCAGTTGGTAACACTGGGGGTATAAATCTATTCAATTAGCCTTCCAATAAAACCTCTTTTGTTCCCTATCGTCTTGTGTAACATTTCAATCGGGGCAAACTAATCATTGACTGACAGGCACAACTCATGGAATCACATTATCATGGATACTATATTAGGTAAGATAATGTTACAAACTTTTTCAAATGGAATTATGGTTCTCCAGAGTCTACATAATAAATTAACGGAGGACTATAAACTATTATCACGAAGAAGAGATTCATCAATATATTAAATTAATATTTATATTCTATCGATAGAAAAGGAAATTCCCTTATAAACTGTAGAGTAATTTAGAGTGATTGCACTACCTAATAATTTTTTTCTTTGGTTGAATCAATATAATAATAACTAGTAATTAAATTCAAACACGGGAGCCCAATCTAATAAGGTGAGGAGAAGAGGCAATGACTTGCGTTGTAGCCTGAGGATGCTAATCTCCTCTATTCCGTAAATAATGAAATGAGTTGTAAATGAGAACAGCGCACACTCAATTTTTGAAAAATGATACACACGAATTTTTCGAAATACCTATTAGTAAAGAATTAATATAAGTATCAAATTATGTGATTATTATCAAACAAGATGAGTGATGTTTTCAATCATTTCTTCACTTTCTTCATAATGACTTCAATTTTAAGCCCATGAATAATTCAAGTTGAAATTTGATAGTATTGCTATCCGATTATGTAGAGCTAAACTAATACTATGAAGTATATAATTGATAATACGATTGAGGAACTTCATTGTTAACAATATTGCACAATAATACAAACCATTCATTGTTGCTTGCAATAAATAAAGTAGTGAACATAATTAACGCGGGATATTATAATGATAGTTATGAGTAAAGACAGTATATATAATTATGATTAGGTTTTCTAGAGACCGTCAACTATAATAAGAAATAGATTAGAGAGTGAGACCAAAACCGTGTAAATCACAAAGATCAATACGAATTTACCGTTACTAGTGTCAATAAGCCATTAAAACTATTAGCTACTAATAGGACGATCTACGCCACGAAGAAAAGTATCAATCAGTACATATTCTCAGCTACCTATGAATTCATTTTCATTACCAAATAAGTCAGGACAGCTGGATGACCCATACACTGATATAGGTAAATATCCAGGCATCCCCAGAGTGATTAAGAATGCTAATATACCTTGATATGCTATAGGTCCCCCACTAGAATAAGACGCTCCGACCCTGCGCTCTTGAGGGCAAGAAAGGAAACGCAGAGCATGGCATCCTGCACTTACTTTGGCCGTTGGTAATTTCACGTGGTTCAGTTGGCAACATTGCCCCGATTTTCTAGTAGCTGATATCTCGTGTTCTATCTGACCTATAAAACGTCTCAAATTGTAGCAAATTTTATCTACTTTAAAAAAGGTATGTGTAACGTTTTTCGTGGGAAGCTCCCTTCTGGGGATTTTGGGCCAAAAACTGAAACTATTCAAAGAATTTCGAGGTTTTCCGAGCACCAAAAAGTTAGCTCACATTTTTCGAAGCTGCAAAATTGGTTTTATACTATTCAAATAGGTCTTAACAATATGCAAAAGTCAAAAACAAAGTCGGAATTATTGCAACCCTCGATGTTTAAATTCCCTGGCCTATATACCTAGCGTTTTTGTCGCAGTCCCAAGGTTAACGCAAGTAGTGTCACACTTTCCATGGAATAGTATTGTGTTCCCTCATCCTTACACAACAATTTCCTGCGCGCCAAAATTACTGGTCTTTGAATTTTGACTAGTGTTTTCCTTTTTATTTCGTAGAACTCCATAAAAAACTGGTCTTTGAATTTGATTCCTACTTTGGAGTTACTGATTTTTGGGTGAAATTTGGAATTTTTACCTCGTAGCCAAGGTCAGATATCGTCTGTTATGCTGCATCGTCTATTGGTGCTCAATCAGTTCACTATAACAAATTAGAATAAAGTTTATTCTTTTTATAATAATTTAAAAAGTAGAGGAAAAATAATATTTTAGTCATTCCCAATTACTTTTTCAAAACAGAGGGAACTGGAGAGAAAAGTACATCAGAGAAAAGTGCTAACATTGAGTAAGGAAAAAGAGGAAACAGCTGGGAAATTTTGGTTTACGGAGTAGTACCTACTTCTCCGCTAGAGCGCAGGCTCGGAGCGTCTTATTCTAGTGGGAGAACTATAATAACCTTGATGGTAGCTAGTGGTAGATACCTTTGGTGAATGAATACCACGACTTCGCCATTGTAGATTGCAACTTAATAAGTTGGATAAAATTCTCTAGGTACCAAGAAAATATGAATAAGTTTTTCAATGCCTTCTACTTTCTTGACGCTCAAAGACTTTGACATCCTAAAACGCTCCTTTTGGAATGTAGTTAAAATCCCAATGCAGCCACTAATGGCTACATAAAATTGTTGTTTCAAAAAATGCAAGATAAAAAAGTTTGAATTACCTATATTTCTACAATCAAATAATCTCAGGATAATGAGAGAATGGAAATAAACGACGTGGTACCCATACACGATTCCATGAAAATGTGGTAGGTAGGTAGGTATGAATACTATGCATTCTCGCAACCCTCTAGACGTAAATATGTATAATTACCGAATGAGAACTTATGTCCGGTAGGTATCATCCCTGTAATTTACCCTGAAGTATTGTGACAGAATTAATCTATTACCTACCTTCCAACGTGGACGAAAGACTGTCGATTTTAAAAACTGAACTTGCCCCGGACCTTGAAGAATCCCAGAGAATTTTTGTTGTGGATTAGAGAGCCTAGGCCCACGTAGTTCTCGAGAAGGATTGACTTATGCTGTACAGAGCACTGAAATGTCTTAATTTTCCTCTCAAGAGCATCTTTGAGTGAGGTGGTGAAATCATCAACGTTGTAAACCTTCTTTTCATCGGCTTCTTCTGAAAATAGTATTGAAGAATCAGATGACGTATTTATTGATATTATCGATATATTAGTAAGTAACGATTATCGATCAGTAAGGATTATGTCGGAAAGGCAAGATAAACCTACTTAAAATTGGCAATTATCATGGTTAGTAAATTTATTTTTTCTCAAACGTTTATGAACCAAAGCAGAAACTGGGGTAGGGGTAGCCGGAAGAAGAAAACTGAATTTGAGTGCTTTTTGTAAAAGTAGCCAAAACAGAAATACCTCTGTGGAAATTACGTGAATAATTTTATTGGTTTTAAACTTCAGGAATCGTTCCGGAATAGCCTCAAACGAATTTCCATTGAGAGCATTTTCAAAAAATATGTACCTGTAACAAACATGTTGGAGCCATTGCATGCAATAGCTTAATTTTCCTACGAAAATTCGCTAAAATAGGTGTGGAATTAAATATAGATAACAATCCCAGCTATGGCCTCAAGGCATCCTAATGAGTAACGATTTTCTCGTATTTAAACTCACCAGCGCCAGCATGCCAAAGCAATGGATGAGATGTGAATGTGCAGAAAGGAATTTCTTTTTCAAACGGGTTCCACTTCTTGACAAATGCCATGGGTTTGCCTTGATTCCACATCACACGTACTCCACTCATATTTCTCGATCTACGGAAAACCGAGAATCTATTTAAAGATGAGGAATCATCCACGTCTACGAATTAATCTTGAAGATCTTACGGAAAAACCATGCAAATTCAGTCACTTCACAATTGTTCAGAAGACAATGGTGCATTGGTATGATTAATACAAATATCGCAGTATACTTTACATTTACGAATATAGCATGTAATGCATTATATGTGAATGAAGCGCTTTATATGTACAGATTTGGTTAGGAGGCGGAAAATTTTTGCGGATTTTCTTTACTTTAAAATCTTACTCTCAATCTCACCTTTTTAAATAATGGATTCGTTGCCAGCTACTCATCCTAAGGGCTTAACGCAAAAACAGCACCTTCAATACCAAACTACTCATTTCACGAGATACTATGTAAAGTAATCATTCTACATCACCTCGGATGAAAATTGTCAAACGCGAATGTGTTAGAGGCAGCAGTGCAAGGAGGCATACCAGCCCATCGCTCTTGGAGTGGACGAACCAAACATCCCTTCACCACATTAGTCACTCCCGAGGCCAATCCATCCAAGTGGCTTGCGGTTAGCAAATAAAGAGCAATGCTATTAGGAAATCAGATTCACTAACTTTCAACCAGATGCTAACTATTTTAAACAAGAACCACGTTCGAGTAGATTGAATTGGGACAAAGGGAAAAGATGAAATTCCTGGAAAAAATCTGCTTGAAGTTGTTTCTTAACAGGTTTACTGCGTCTCGAAGGACGATTCATCAAACTGGTTTCTCCATAGTGCGTCTCGATGGACAGATCATCAAAAACAGGGAGCGACAGGCGTTCGGATTTTGGTAGCTGGAAGAGCTAATCGAGCAATCTAAATCGATTCTAACTCGAATATTACTGTTCGATAGTGTATGAAGGTAGGGGTACCTCTCATTGTACCGTCAGGTTGATCAACGAATTATAATCGATCATTGAAGTTGAAATTTCGACTTTTGTGAATAAATCGATGTTTCCTTTCACAGTTTTGCTATGGAAACAGAACAAAAAATTCCCTAACTTTTCTAGGCTTTCCAGACCGCAAAAGTGACTTTTTTCTTACCTTTTCCTATACGTTTCAAAAGCCCCCTCCCCCCAAAAAAATAGTGAACCCGAGCAATCCCTGAAATTTTCACTGAAATAGGTGGAGTAGTTCTGGAGTTAGCGCTTGCGTTCACGCTACTAGTGGTCCGACAGCGATGAAATCGATAGGGGACCGTCGTAGGGCTAACCCGCACAATCCCTGGAAATCCCGACAAAATTGGACCAGAAGTTCATTTAGTTTTGCTTGGGAGAAGGAATTGACCACCAACATTGTTCAGAACGCTCTGAAACGTTAACGCTTTAAAAGTTCCATTTACGCAGCATGAGTTGATGAGCAAATTTTCCAAGAATTATTTTGAACCGATTTTGTGGGTGATTCTTATAGGAAATTTTGCTCTGATTCCTAATATAATCATTATGTTCCTATGATGGTAATTTACACCAAAAACCTCAAAAAACACTCCCTTTTTAATCCTTAATTTTCACAATTTGGACCCTTGGAGTACTCAACTCATCCTTTCTTCAGTTATTATTGACATTTCGGAATTTATGTTGTTGATTTTTTAGATTCCGGGGTCAGATATCGTCAATAGTGAAGCAATTTGATTTTAGAAGCAGATTATCGATTCTGCATTCGATTCGATCGAAAAATGTTGAAACGCATTAAAATTTAGAGACCCTGTAGGTATTCGAAGCATTAGTCTCGCCAAGAACTAATAAGTACTTGTAGCCCGTATTTTGCGTACAATCCCAGAAGATTTTCAATTTTTCCTTGACTTTCCTAGGTTTTCCCTGACCACTTTCTTTTTCAGGTTTCTGAGGTTTTCCAGAACCGTAGCAACCCTGATTCAGGCCCGTGGGAAGTCTGTTTCGTTGGAGACGCAGTGAACGTGTTAAATGAGACCAAAACCAAGCATTAAAATATGATGACTGGTAGATGACTGGTTCTCTTGCTCCCCATGCACACAAGGTTGAGCGGAATATCTATAGGTACTTATCCTAGATTGGCCATCTACCTATTATTCTACCTTTTCCCTTCATCATCTTTTAGGGCTTGAGGAATTTGTGGCCCCTGAGATTCAGCGGGTTTGATCAATCAATGGTGCTGATTTGATTGCAATTGGTTCGGTTTGGTACCTAAGTTGTTTCATTACTTACGGGATGATGGATATAGGAGGGTAGGACAACTCTCCTATGATGACGGTATCAATCAACTCAAGCGGGACTTTTTTGTTATCGAGAGGCCGGAGAGTGATGAAGTCGTATTTCACAGTTATCAGGCTCTTAGTAGTCAACAGGATGAGTCTCTCTTTCTCGTTGTCCCAAAAACTTATTCTGCAACAAATCACGTAGGAAATGTCAGGGATTAAGTAATTTGCTACATACGATTATCAACTATCTTCAGAATGATACTGTCCACATGACCTATCAACATAACGTAACTAGGTAATTAAATTGTAAACTGAACAAGAAGGTTCACTTTTCTCTACACAATAGGCACCTTTGGTTAGAAATTACCTGGTAAAACATTTTTGTCTCATGACGCAGAAGTTCTGAAAAATAAGGTGATGCGTGATCGTGTTTCAAACCATAAAATCTTTTTAATGAGCAATACGAAAGCCCACATTTGGGATGATCATGGAACAACGAGACTGAACAAGTAAACTTTCATGGAGATGCCATTAATTAATTAAAATGTAGACGTAACTACGAATACAAAGCGATGATTGGACAAAGGAATAGTATAGCATTCGGAAATCACTTTCCATAAATAATTCACACAATAATTGAAGAGAGCACAGAAGGGTGATGTTCATAACATGGTATACCAGCCGAGGATCATCATATAACTATTACTTTCAAAGTACCTACAAGCTTTCATTTTATACTTTACTGCACAAAGTGTTAAATAGAATAAATTCATCCTTACTCGGTCAGTAACCAAGCTCCCACAAGTGCACCGTCTTCCTCATTCATGACTTCCGCCCTGCATTCTTCAACTGCAGATGATACTAACCCGTCTCTGTACGAGAAGAAATCAGTAGGGCAGTTTCCAGACCATGGCATCAATGCTAAGCTTTTGGGACGATCTAAAACGACAAGATCAGTAAAATCACTGTTTAGTACACGTGAGAACAACGTCAGAAACAACCCATTTCTTGACAAGACACAACTACACAGAATCCTGAGACCCAGAGAAGGGGTCGGAAACTGCGGGGAGAAGCAGATAAAAGGAGACAATAATTATTGAAACATGTTGAATGGTTTGGTAAATGATTCACATACCAGCCGAGGACATTAATTTTGCCTGTTTTTCCGCCGGTGGGTTCCCATTCATTAGACCATCGGAGTCAAGATCAGCAAGGTTTTCCTGCTCTTGTCTGGCCCGGAAGCCGTCATTGTCCAGCTGGAGTGTAGCACTCTCGAATCCCTTTGTCGGCGGACCATCGTCGAGGCTTTCCTCATGTTTCATGGCACCTCAATAACAACGAACACGGAATAGAATTCGAAGAGAGGCTATTGAATGAAAATGAACAGGTCCGGAGTAAGGCGATGATAGTAAGTATTATTACTCAATAAGTTAATGCACTCGACTAATGAACGACGATGAAATTTGACGCAAAAAATTGCAAGTCGCAACCACAAAACAGGATACTATAAATATTATCATCAATATAACTATTATACTATATCATATAGTATAATATACTATAATATCAATTATGTACTTAGGTGATCTTGATCTATGAATTATAATTATCACAGCTCACAATGCACGTCAAACCGATTGAATTGAAAAGTCACGCTCATGTTCTTAGTAGTAGTTGTTCTTCTAAATTTCATCTTCCGCCACTTCCATGATCCCTGCTATGCTTGGAAGTAAGATACCAATCTTACTTCCATGCTGCCCATACCAACATGGAATTATGGATATTAAAGTAAATATCGATGATGAGGAGAGTCT
>JAEMON010000005.1:9645040-9665403 GCA_030264115.1 Lygus lineolaris
TACCCAGACTCTCCTTCGATGATGGAGGTAGGAGCGTACGGCATAGAGAAGGGCATCCTTCCAATGGAAGGCTTCCATCCATATGATGGAATGCATGGAGGGGGCAATGGAAGTTCTAATCCGTCTCCATGGTAATGGCGGAGGCATGGAAGTTGAAAGATCTCTTCCTACTTCCATGGGTGTTCATAATCCATCAGAGAACCTTAATAGAAGTATCCATAAATGCCGTATAAAACCGCCGTTCCGGCCATTTTCGTCATTTCTTTTGGAGCTTCTTGAACTGAAAGAGGAACCGAGGTCTGCCTTGCGTGACAACAGGTCCCCGCATCTCAAGCTTCTTCTCATTGAATTATCTCCAACCAACTCTCGAAATGGTGAGTAGAATGTTAGTTTATCTGTCTAATGCATAGACAATTATTGGAAAGAGTCAATCAATTTGAATACCATCATCATCTATCTTTCTTTGTGCTACCCGCCATCTCGGCATCCGGAGGAGGGAGGAGCTTTTTTGCCACGTGATGCTGTTAGGTATCAAGTTGAGTTTTCAAGCCAGACATTGGGTGTTCTATTGATCCTTTTTCGATTCAAATCTTTTAAAAATACTACGTTTCCAAAGAATTGAAACGGAGTCATTGGTGCATCATTATTTTACGTTCATCATGATCATCATCGTCATCTTTGATTCACCGGACGGGCACCGGGGCTCTTCGTTATCCTCGTGTTTTTTCCTGATTCCTGTTGTTTTTTGCCTCGTGCTAACAGCATTTCATGTTTGTACAACTCAAAGCTGGTAGCGCCTGATATATCCTCAACACCCCATCTCTAGGTCCATGTCCATGCCATTCCCCGAAAATGTGAACGCCTGACCTGTGTTGGTCGTTGATTTCGCGCTGCCGGGCGCTGGGCACATATTCATTATTTTTCATTAATACCTCTTTTATCCACTAAAACCTACTCAACTCACTCGAAAGTTAGGTCAGTACTGAATTCCAAGTCTGACACAATTCGACACATTTTTTGTAACTTGATATTTTATGCCCCTCAAGCCTCAACGCGGGAACCGATTTATTTGGGCGCGAAGAGTTGTTTTAGGTCATCTAAAAACGTTCTGCTAAGTTGTAACGTTGAAACTATCTCCACATTATCATTTGGCATTGGTTGAAACCAAGGTCAAATGATTATGCGGAGATAGTTACAGTAGTTTTTCAGCCAACCTGAATGTCGCCCTCCGAATCTACGTGATATAATCACCCCATCCCTCGGGAAGGACGGCATAGTGACATCTCCCGCGTTGAACAATGCTTTACTAATATTTATCATTTTTTATTGTTAATATGTAATACCTCATTTTAGTTGATTTATTATTGAGCAATAATTATTTTCAACAATACTTTAATTCTATTTGGTAGGTTTGTTCCAACCGTGGTGAGTTTAGGTGGGTTGTGAAAGATCTGGGCAGAACCTACTGCGCACATTGTTGTTGGAATGTTCTGTTCGAAGCGTTTTGTGTGGGTTGATTTCGTGTCCTACTCAATTCTTCGTGTTTCAGACGCCTCCCATCTACAATCCACTCGGACTTGTATTATTTTATTCCGCCGAGCCGGAAACAGGAGGGGTTGACTGATCAATGTACGACCTTGAAAAACTGGAGTTTGAACCAAACCCTAACTTTATTGTTTGATGCGAAAAGTATGCTTGGAAAAAACCTTTTTCATTAGAGTTCAAACTGAAAGCAAAAGTGTGCTGCATAAATCAAATTTGCAGTGCTCAAATTAAAAATAGCTTCCTCGCACCCAAGAAAATATGAACGAATTCGGTTGAAAACGAAATTAAGTGAATTATTACACGTTAGCGCATGCGCAGAGTCTGCCGCTGAAAAACCGTGTTTTTTTAGGTTTTTGGTGTAACCCTCTACCCTACCATCTTAAACATAGAATCATCAGCGCGGAATTTCGTATGAGAATCACCCACAAAATCGGTTGAAATACCTAATTCTTTGAAAATTCGCTCTCTGCAAGTGATTTTTTCACCCATCTCTTTCAAAATTTGAACCCTTCAGAATTCTGGCCACGCACTCATATATTCTATAAGTTTCTGAAATGTCCTCAAGGTAAAAGGTCTTCCCTATTTCAAATCAGTTACCCTCAAATCTTGAATGATTTCGTACGAATTGTTCATCTGTTTTTCAAAATTAACACGTTCGCGCATTTCAAGATCAGTTTTGAACGAGTCGCAAAGCACACCGACTTGACTTGAATGGTTCGTTTACATAATATCAATTACGGGCGGTGGTTGGTAAAGCGCACATTCACCATGAGAAATCTTTTTTGAGGATTTTTGCTCAGCGTGGTCATCAATGGGGAATCGTTTCATGTTCTTTTTGTAAAGAAAGTTTTGTCTTTTTGTAGAGATAATAAAATAAATAGGAATAAAATGAATTTGACTGAGATATTTATTTGAAAAAAATGTATACATGATTATTATTGTTATCCTATTTATACTCAGTTGCTTGTGATGTTTACCTCGTTGAGTAGTTCCTTCTCATGGGAGTTTCAAACCGAGATCTATTCTCCATTGGGTGAGTCAACGTTTACATTCTTGAGTCATAACCGGTAAATGCGAGAGGTCGGGAAGATCGACCATCGAAAATACTCGTATTTAAATTATTCATGTGAGTCACTCATTTCTCATTTGTGCAAGTCTTGCTGGTAACTCACTGCAGTTGAACAAGTATCTACTAACTACCAAATAAGGCAGATAGGTACTGTTTTGAAGAAGCCCTTCAAGCAAGCTTCCATTTCACGACGCCCTCTTTCTTTGGTCTTTGAACAACAAATTAATGTAGACACTGCATTTAACAAGTTCTTTTTTTACTGAGCTAGTGATTGTTAAAAAAAAAAACACGTAAAACGACGTCGACGCAAACTCTAAGTTGTTCAACTTTTCTCTTGTACAGCAACTATTTTGAACCGTTCAAATAGTCAAAGACGCGAAATTTCTAGGTAAAAAAAGATTTTGCAGCTACGAGTAATTAGCTATTTTAGGTATAGGAACAAAATATTCGGAATCAGCGCGAATTCGTCCATTTTGACCACTTCGCCGTCCGTGGCTCAGTTACAATGGATCAAAATGACGCAAAATACGGGCTGCAAGTATTTGTTAGTTCTTGGTGAGACCAGTGCTTTACATTTTAATGAATGCGTTTTAGCAATTTTCGTTCTTTTTATCTACACTGCAGAATTGACCATCCATCTGCATTTCTGTAAGTTACAAGTCTGTTTCAGGCATTTATGAATACAAAATCAAATTACGTCCTCCAAAATCAAAATTTCCACTTGTTTCTTACGTTTCAGAGCTTTCTGAACAATTTTGGTTCCGTGTTGGTGTGTGGTCAGTTCCTTGTAGGTAAAACTATATATATGTTATGATCCGATTTTCATGGAATTTTCAGAAATTATGCAGTTAGCAACATGACGATCCCCTATTTATTTAATCGCCGTCGGACCACTAGTAGGGTGTACGCATGCGCAAACGTGAATCTCCTGAAACTACAATTTTCCTCAGTTCCTAGTAGGCTGGTTTCGAGTATGGTTGGGCGGTGACTCGAAGACAATTATTTAATTTCTTTTAAATTTCGTCACGATTGGATCAGTATTCGCTACTGCGCATGCGCAAACTTGAAATTTCTTTTCAGAGCCATAACCCCGGAACTACATAACCAATTTTGGTGACATTTTCTGGGATTGTACGGGTAATTATTTGGGGGAGGGGATTTTTGAAACGCGTAGGAAAAGGTCAGGGAAAAACCACTTTTGTGGTCTGGAAAACCTGGCAAAGTCAGGGAATTTCGGGATTCTGTTTCCGTAGCAACCCTGTACATTGATAATTATGGGTAGGTAACTAATTAATAAATTAATCTATACAGAAAAATAATGAACCGTTCTGTAACAATGTGCAGCTTTTCTATTCTGTTGCGTTCTATCTGATTTTATCATCTTGAAGGAAGATAGGAGAGACTCCAATCTCGCCACTGGAGGTTGGAGAGGCTCCAGGAGTTGGTAACATGGTAGATACTTCCATTCCAAGGCCACTGGTCATTGCCTTCAGCCTCCCCGTCGCCAGTTCTCAATCTCATTCTCAACCTTCAACAAACTGCCGGGAAGACCGATAATTTTAGGCGTCAGAAACTTGTGGGTCACTGTCCGCCTGAGAATCATTACCTACATAAGAGAGACAACGGCGGGCATGGCGAAACTAGGAGGAAATTCAATAAAACGAAAGCAGAAAGCGTTTTTTAACTGTAGGTATTGTATCAACCTACCTTGGAAGTTGATATTGTTATTCTAATGGTAATTCTAGAAACTTCATTCACGGTTGTACTGCCTTGCAAAGGAGAAAAATTTCCATTCATGCAGCATGAGTTGGTGAGCGAATTTTCAAAGAATAATTTTAACTGATTTCGTGGGTGATTCTTATAGGAAATTTCACGCTGATTCCGAATATACCATATTATGTTCCTATGTTTAAGATGGTAATTTACACCAAAAACCTCAAAAAACACGTTTTTTAGCGATTTTTGAAACTAAATTTTCAAAATTTGACCCCTGGAGTACTCCAAAAATTCTGGCCTACGAACTCATCCTTACTTTTGATATTATTGACATTTTAAATTTTTTTTTGATTTTGAAGCCATTGCAATAGCTTCAGTTTCTTCGAAAATTCGCTAAAAGTGTTAATTATCAGGAATCGTGTTAGAATGGTCTGAAACGGATTTCCATTAAGAAAATTTTCAAAAATTTGCATTACAAAAATTTTGAAGCCATTGCAATAGCATAATTTTCTTCGAAAATTCGCTAAAAGAAGTTTCTCCAGCTGAGCAGTTCTTGAAAAATCAAGGTTTTTCGTTTGTACCATAAAAATCTCAATTGGGTCGAAAATATTGGTTCTTTTCGCGAAAAAAATCATGTACGACCCAAATTGAGAAATTCGTGGTACAAAACGAAAAACCTTGATTTTTCAGAAACCACCCAGCTGGAGAAACTGCTTCTCTCCTTTGCACGGCAATATAAACAATTAATAGAAGATCACTTATTAATGTAATAATGGAAATTTTGTTTTTGGAGGGCAAAAATATTTATCAACTTCTTGCACGAATACTTCGCTTCGGTAGTGAGGAATCAAAAGGTTTACCCACGTATATCTGTGTCACTACAGGCTCAAAAAATCAAATAATAAAATGTCAAAAAGAAAGATTGGTTAATAAATTCTTAGGGGTCAATTTTTGAATTTGAAGGGTTAAAAATCGCGTTTTGTGTGTTTTTTAGGGAAAATATGTTCGCGTGGCCCACCTAACACGCCCATCCCCATTATGACCTCCACTATTGGAGGTGGATGGAAGTGTTAAATCCCCTTAATTTTTTGCGTAGCATTCAAAAATCCTTGTTTTGTGAACGCGCATCACCTTCATTTTTTTCAAATGAGAACACCCATTTTTTATTGCAGATTCGGGATCAAGGTGAAATTTCATGGAAATATAGACCCGTCACTTGAATTTTTTAGTGCGCAAAAACGTACGCAAAAAGTGAAAAACCTAGTTTATCGAGGTATTCAATGACCACGTGATACATGTTTTCTGGGTTATTTTTCCACACTGAATCACGTGGTGTCCATTTTTCTGTTTTCCCATTACCTTACTTTCCCAAATACCAAGTAGGTACTGTTCTGGTTGTTGAGCGGTTTCTCAAGATAGTATCGCACATATCGGAATGTGAACAACACCACTTGATTCAGCTTGAAAAATTACCCCAAAAAACTTGTGGTATTAATTGTATACCTTTAAAAAATAGGTTCTTCACATTTTGCGCGTTTTTGCGCACTCAAAAATTCAAGTGACGGATCATATTCCCTTGAAACTCAAGGGGGGGCACGATTTAACACTTCCTTCCATCTCCAATATGGAGGACGGCGATGGGCGTGTTAAGTGGGCCACCCTGTATATAAAATCAGCGAAAAATTTCCTACATAAACGAATGGCCTATCAAATAGGTATTTTAAACCTTTTCAATAGATTTTTTTCGATTTCCAATTTTCGTTAAAATGGGGAACTTGCATGAATTTTGCATTTTGAACCACATAATATGAGGGGGGTGCTGAGGGAGCTCCCCAGGCAGGTGGGGTCGGTGACGTTAGTTAGGTTCAAATGAGGAATATTATCGTGTATGAGAAAATAACCATTTTTCTGCCTTTGTATTTTTATTTGGGATAAAATCTTACTGCCAATACAAAGAAAAAAATAGTTTATCGTTCGGGAGAAAACTTGGAATAAAATCTCAGCTGTTTGATTTCCGAAGGCTCTTGAGAAACCCTTTCCTACGTCACACTGAAAGAACTGAACCCAAAATGAATGCGCTGAGATTGTATTGAGAGCAGTGAAAATAGGAGTAATTTAAATAATTAATTCAATCAATTTATTAATTTTGTAAATTATATTCTCACTAATCAGGAGCCCAAACATGATGGGCTTTGTGATTCATTTTGTTCGGTTGGCATCTTGGACGGAATTTCCCAATGAGAGACGACACCCTTTTCAACGTCATTTTCCCGCCAAATTACAATAATAAATATTTCAATACATTTTCTAACATTACAGATAAGTACACTATTTTTGCCTTACTTATTGTTTCTATTGAGTCATTATCTCTTAGAAAACAATTTCTGGTAATTCCCCATTACAATACCCACTATTCTATGTACAGTATACAATACAAAAATATTTACAATATACTATACACAAATTTTTTGTTAACTTTCAATCGACGGTCACCTCTCATATAGCACCTTTCTGAAAATCAATCTCTAACATCTTTCAAACGCTGGAATAAAGAAAGGCAAGTTCTCCATTATGGCCGCACTCTCATTTTACCACTACATTTTCATTTATTATGTGGAAATGGATAGTAGTTGAAGATTTAAGGTAGGTAGTTATCTTATGTACGGTGTAGGTAACCGTTCGTGAATGAACTTGAGTAAAATAGAAGCTTTTCATGAACCTCTGAACCTCATTTCGCTATTTATAGAAAGAGCCTGAATGTGAACGAATAGTCGATAAGAAGTGCCTGAGATTATATCCGAGAAATTAGAATAAATTTGAATGTTGAGGGTGACCTTTGAAGCTGTTATCGACCTCTCGTGTAAAAGAAAGGGATATCGAACTCGTAGGTGTCTGACGATTATCCGGTTGGTTCTCCTAAAACAATCTCTAGTAATAATTACATAGGCATTTGCATTATACTCACATTATTACTGCATTTCATTATGATTACATTGAATCTTTATTTAAAATAATTATTTTCCCCGTTGTTGAACATGACCTTTTTGAATTTTCAAACTTGGAACTACTCTTAGGTACCTATCAATTTGTTGGCATTCCTTCTATGCTTCCTCACTTTGATAACATTATTTTTAACTTGCTCCCTTCAGGTATTCAGTAGGTCATCTTGAAAACTACTAAAATCTTTTGGGTCTTTTGCTCTTCTCAAAATTATTTAATGCAGTCACGTCTTGAATGTAATGGAAGTGAGAAATTGAAATCTCGATTAATTCGTTGACAAATCATTCTTATCTATCTACTGCGGTACAAATGAATCATCACTTTCATTCCCGCTGTTACATCATGAATTCTATCTTCAGTCGATGCGGTCATGCGCTGTTTCGAGATCTCCATAATCCCATTCCGTTCACGCCACATTTCATCAGTGACCATCGTTGTTTATTTATAGTATGGAATTTCGTTTGTTCGTATCTTTGCTAATCTTTATCATCAAAAACATTTATGAGTGGGTTCCACAAAGTGGAGTTTGAGTTTTCCAGCGATGGCCTCTGCAGATTTTAGTTAGGCACCGTGTTCTCCATTACACATATTACACATGATTATCCATTATACATATTACACATGAATATAACCGACCAGTTCCTTTAAAACCATTCTGAAATATATTTAAAAAACAAACTATTTCAACTATTCGAAATTCGATACCTACTAGAAACACTGGAAAATCAGGGATACCGAACTACGAGTGATACCACTGATCTATGGATAACTTTCACTGGCGATTATTTATCACTTAAGTATGTAATTTTTAGGAAATTAAAGTTCTGGAACTCATTCCTCCCACATGGATCGGAGTTCTATAAAATTTCGGCTGCCCCCAAACAAAAATATTGCGATTCCTCATTGCCCTCTTTCTTGGCAGGCAGCTAGCTTCTCAAATGACCATCCTCCTCATAACAAAATATGATACAGTCCTTCTACGCCCTTGGAAACCCAGCTCGTCATATGATAATGATTCCCTTACTCCTTACTCATAGCAGGGAGCTTCTCAAATGACCATCCTCCCCAGAACAGATTTTGATGCCCTTGGAAATCCAACTCGTCTTGTGGGAGGTCCTCCACGCGGATACTCCTGTCTTTGACCCATACACTCTTTTATGTGTTCCACTGCTGCTTCGCCTGGTGTAGGGTTTCCTAGATTCATGCCTGACTCTAGGAAATCCCACCCCACGCGAGGCAAGAGTACCTACCTCATGCCATGAGTGAAGTGAAGACTTATCATCCTTATCGTCTACTGAAGTCTAGATGGGCCCCTAGGAGAGCTAGGAATGAACTACCATTCCGAGCATTGTAATTATTGTTCAAAATCACTTATCTTATCTTCAGAGAATGAAACATAATAGTAGTCATTCTGACCACCGGAACCATGCCAAAAATAATTTATCTTATACTTTCCATTCTGAACCTTGAACTTGTTCACCACAGCTACGTCTCACGTCGGCACTTGACCATCGAGTTGAGAGTAGAAATTCTATCCCAATCTCGATCCTTCACATACATCACACTTTCCTGTTGTTGATTAGATGATAGGACCAGTTCTTGCAGTACTTAACATTTTAATTAATTTATCCGAACTTTTCAAAACTTCGCGGTTGAATCAATCATGTTCAACCTCTGTTAATATTATCTGTGTACGAGTTTCAGAAAAATCGGAACGTAGGGTGTGTTTAGGAAGTCCCTCAGTAACGAGACGTCGCACAGTGGGGCGAAATGCGATTTTCCCGATCTAAACTTTGTTTCTATCGATTCTTATAGGCAATTTTGCGCTGATTCCAAATATACTTACCGCATACCTAAACTAGTTAGTTAGCTGCAACATCATCAAAAAACCTGGAAAATTCCGCTTTTTGACCTTTTGGAGCGCTTGTAAATTGTTTTTGTATGTTGGTATGCCACTCCAATATACGTAGGGTTTGGTGGTGACTTGTTGTGTTGCTTTGTTTGTTTGTATTGTGTGTGAAGGGAGGGGGCTATTTTCTAAGAAATTTGTTCCGAATAGGTTATAGTATATTATGACTCTATGTCTAAAATACCCGTTTAGCTTCCCAATAATCAAAAACCTATAAAATCATGTTTTTGCCCGTTGGAACACCCAAATATGATGTTCTGCGTATAATGAGGACAGCACCTTAGCACCAGAAACTGTGTGTTTGAAACAGGTCTTTTGTCTTGAAATTCGAAAGAAGTAATACCTATATTCAACGAACCTCAACAATTCTCTTAGGTATCTTGATTGAGGAAGAGGTTTTCACTTATAGCTCCTATGAAATACCGGAGAGGAAGATACCTTCTCTTCCCTGTGAAAGTTTTATAATAAGTTCCCTGTATAGATTCCTCTCTGTAAAGTCGTTAAATGGAATCTTTTGTTCGCTAACTGTCTTGTTGGGAGAGATTATTATCTTCTGAGGAGAATGTTTTTCTCCGACGAGAGTTCCCAAGATCGCGGCCAAGAACTTTTTCATTTCTTTTCTCCGCTAAGGAAGGGACTTCACCTCTTGGAGAAAGGAAAGTTGATAGGAAAGTGGGGCTTGAGCAACACCACCCAATGAAACAAGCCTCACGTTAGGCCGGGTGACGTCGAAGTGACTTTTGAACGGAAAATTGAAACATCTGGTCTAGAGTAATCCATGGATTACATGATCCAGCGTTTGTCACGTTTGCGGTTGCGCAGGCTCTCATGAATGATGAGGGGGAACGGTAACGAACAAGCGGACGAACTGGAGATTTGCATGAAACTGATTTTATTGGTGACACGAAAGAACAACAGGAGTAAACGAGTACTAATCGATGTGAACATTATAATCGAACGGCCTGATAATCAAAATGTCAAAACTCTGAAAATTATTACGCAACGGTTTATTTTCTGTATAGCTCGCCCATCTACAAAGATCCTATTGGTATAAAATGCCTACCTACCTTAAATACTCGTATATATCGAGGTTCACAATCATTTCTTGGGGACAACGAGTAGGTTCCTACTTGTAATTATTATTATCCGAGAGTTTCGTCAGTAATTCATTAATTTCGGAATTCAGTAGGTAACTAGAAGCGTTTGAACTGCTGAACTTACCGAGATCGTGTTTCTGCTCTTTTTTTTTCGTTCAACCCTTAAGCCCTTACTTGTAGAGAACGGTTGGTCCTAAAATGCTCCGCGAGGTCTCATTCGACGCTAAAAATTGTGTTCTATTCGAAATCAAATAAAATTGAAAAATGTACCTTCATATTTGAAGTTTTGGGGCGTTTTGAAAATGTCATCCCCTATTTTCTACCCTTTGGAGAAGACTGCCGGTTACGCCAAGCTTCGGGGCACAACTAGACCCCAAATAATGGGGCCGGAATACCAAATGTCATTAATTTTGGTCCATGGTAACTAAGGAAAGTGCCGCGTACGGCTGACGGACGGATTTTTTTCTTATTCGATTTTTGGATTCTACCCATCTTTAAACGTAAAACATCAAGCTGTGAGGGATGGTTTAAGAAATTTGGTGCGCGATTCCAAAGGTTCGTTATTGTAAATAATTATTAATAAACCAAAAGAAAGGATGAGATCGTTGGCCAGTATTTTTGGATTTCTCCAACGGGAGTTCTCCATTTTGAAAATTGAGGGTCAAAAAACGTGTTTTTTAAAGGTTTTTTTTGTGTAAATTGCTTTTTTCTACATAGGAACATGGTTTAGTTCGGAATCACCGCAGAAATTTCTGAGGATCACCTAGGTACCGAATCGTAACGGGCTAGAGAAGCGTCCAAACCCGTCGATATAGAACTACTACGATATAGAACTACTAGTAGTTCTATATCGATGGCCCAACCAGCCCCTACGCAGCTCAAAATCCTATTTATTATGTTTCACGTTTGTGATTTTGAAAATTCTTCGATATACGTATGTTACACAATAATAATTACATACTTCACGATGTGAATCATGATTTTGAGTTGATTCCATCCAGAGAAAACTGGAAGAAACCAATGAAAACACCGGTTAATAATGGATAAAATAATGGAATAGGTAAATAAGATTTTGAGCTGCGTTGAGACATAGTTGAGGCGCTTCCCGAGCTGGGCGCCCCTAAAATGATTCTTTGAAAATACGCTCATCAACTCATGCTGCATGACTGTTGATTGTTATGTTATTTCCTATCATTATGAACAAAATAATGTCGACTTTAACTCGAGTTGAGCCTCTGAGTACGGTTCTTCAAGATTTGTTTATGTTCTACTTCCATGAAACAATCGACATGAATCAATTCATTGGCGGATTGTTTCATGGATATCACCATTCATCTCCCATTATTTTGCTGTACGCTTTCCTACCTCGACTGCACTATCTTAGGTGGTCTCGGATGTGACGTCACTGGCTTGTTCTCTTCATAAGGCCTGTACCTGTACTTGCAGTCGCTGAGCGGCTTCCAGCAGGAGGGAGGGATGTGTGACCTCAGAGTTGCTGGAGCCACTTCTCCTTATACGGCCATAATTCGCGTTCTACTCCGTCCTTCATTTTCGCTTATAAGGCCTTTCTGCCCGGTGACCGGCTGCCCTGGTTTATATGAGCTCTTACTTGAGGTCATCTAGTGAAACTTGAGGCGCCTTTTATTAGCGATTTACTGTTGCATTATTATTTTCAAAAGTTGTAGGTGTAGGTATACAATCGGACCTTATATTAAATCTAAAGGATTAGTTCCGCTAGTTATAAGAATACAATTGTTTACGTACCTTACTGGAGAATCCGTCGTGACTAGACACCTGTACTCGACTTGCTAGTCACGACGGATTCTCCAGTAAGGTACGTAAACAATTGTAATCGGACCTTAATCTGCCCGTTCAAAAATCTGTAAATTCGTTATTCGATAATGTGTTGTATCAAAATCGTTGAGCAAGAAATCCGTTAAATCAAGTTCCATTAAAAAATACAAAAAATGTGACAAGGTTTTTATTTGGAAAAAATATTTATTTATTGAACATCCTTCGCTATAGGCAAGTTCAAATACGTAATTGAACTGAGTAAAATGTGATTCATCAAAGAAGGTCCAAGAAGCCGAAGGATTCAAAAGTCACCTTTGATCATGTAGCGCTTACTTGCTACGGAATGCACATTCTTTCACGGATCATTGTACATATAGGGCGAATTTGAGGCTTCCTCGGTTGTGAGGAAGTAATGAGACCGGCATTTCTCTTTTTTAGAAAAACCAATTAATTCCTCGATTATATGTTGCGACTCTTGTTTTAGTGCCGTGAATTGAAATTGTATGCAGCAGATAGTTCAATGCGTGAATTTCATCAAACACTTCTTTAGTTATTTCGAATAATCGTTCTTTTAATATCCATAATATTCATCCAATGCTCATTTTACTGACAAAGCTTTATCGTTTTGTTGGGCAGCGTGAGTGCATCAGCGTACACGTCGGCCAGGCCGGAGTTCAGATCGGTAATGCCTGCTGGGAGCTCTACTGCTTGGAACATGGAATTCAGCCTGATGGACATATGCCGTCAGATAAGACCGTTGGAAGCGGCGATGACTCCTTCAACACGTTTTTCTCTGAGACTGGAGCTGGGAAGCACGTTCCCCGTGCTGTCTTTGTTGATCTTGAGCCCACTGTCGTCGGTAAGTAACGATTTTTGGTACATTTATTATACAATCGAGTTTGAACATGTGATCTAGAACGCTTTTATGTGTTCCGTGGGTATTAATTTCCTTCCATGATCCCAATGAACAGCGAATTTGATAATAATTTTACGACGTTCCTCTTTTTGTTGAGCTGGAAAATAATGGCTTATTGTGAAGCTGTTTCAACTTCTATAATGCTTCTAGGTTGCTCTTTGGAGCGAGGGCAAGTTGATTTAATAAGAGACCAGCCGCTCGATTATTCACCTTGACAAATTGTTTTGGGAATCTGTTGTCGGCAACGTTCAAAACAGGGCGACAGTTGTTTAATTTTCTCTGTGTTCACCATTGTCCGGAAAAAATGATTGTCAGCCTTGAGTCTACTCAGTTGTTTAGCTGCGATGGTGATCTTATACACACTTTTCCAAGTATCCGTCATATCAGAATCTCTTCCTTGAGTATAAAAAAGAATTTGAGGAAATGTTGCAATAAACTACATTGATTTAAAATGTGGATCTTAATTTTTGTTCGTATATTCTGATTAAATTTCCTATCACACGTAATAGGTAGGTATATGAAATTTTGATCTACACTTCCATAAGGGAAGGGGCAGGTAGGCAAAGAAGTGAACATTTCGTGTAAAACACGTTTTTTGCTCACGTCTGTGTGTAACTCTGAAACTATTTGTCCGATCTCAAATTTATTATTTGCCATGTGAAGGCTGATTAAATTGCCTATCATATACGATACATGTGATTTGAGTGAATACTGAACCGGTGCTCGTAAAATGCGGCGCCGGCTTAAAAAATTCCTCGTTTTTTGCGTTGCCTGTATTTCCGAGGCTATTGCTCTGATCGAAATTCGGTTGGTCCCACGTGAAAGCTGATGAGATTTCCTTTCAGATCAGATAAGGCGGGTTTCTATTGTGTCCACGGAAATGCACGGTACAGCGTGCGCAAACCAGGAAGAATCCCCAGAAACTGGCAAATTTTGGCAAAGCGGCTTGAGACGCTTTAAACGGCTATTACATGAAAAAAGTCATTCCTCTTAAAAAATGACATGGAATGAAAGTCGTAGAGCGTTAAATTCCGCATTATTTAGTCAGCGCAACAGGCAAAATACTGACGGTAAAGAACGGTGAAACGCAAAAAACGAGGATTTTTTTTGCGATGGCACTGCAATTTACGAGTACCGGTTCGGTGTTCACAGAAATCCCACGTATCGTATATGAAAGGAAATTTAATCATCTTTAACTTGAAAAAAAAAAAGAAATTTGAGATCGGGCAAATAGTTTTCGAGTTACAGACAGAAGTGTGCAAAAACCCGTGTTTTACACGAAATTACAGTTTTTTTGCCTACCTGTCCCTTCTTTTATGGAGGTGGTGGATCTCAATTTCACATATTACGTGTGATAGGAAATTTAATCAGCTTTCACATTGGGAAAAAAAATTGAAATCGGCCGAATAGTTTCCGATCTATTATGGCCTGAAACGTGTGAAAAAAACGTGGTTTTTCGTTGTAGGGAGGTGCCTTTTTCCTCTAGTTTTTGACACATTACTGCCAGCTGGCGGTACGGTAGACACTGTTTCCCAATGTGAAATTGAATTCTGAACAACTTTTAACTCTTCTAGAGTGACCGTTTAGAAGTTATAGCTGTTGAAAGTGCCGGAAATGCTCTTTTTGAAAAAGTTGGAAAAAGTAGCCCTTTTTCAACGAGCGATTGCAGCTATACGGCTGTACCGGTTTTGATGTCTCAGTCATTCGAAGCGAACTTAAATGCTCTTTCATTTAGTAGCGAATTATATTTCCTGTAGGATGCTTCCTTAACGAGTTAAAAGCGAAAAACCACAAAAAGGGCGAAAATTTCGAGGTTTTTAGCCCCCCAAAAGTTTTGCCCAACTAGAAAACATTCGCAAAGTTCTATCCGATCCCTCATATTGGGGTGGAACAACATCGATTAAAACTATTTCTAGCTTGATCGGACTTTTAGGAAGCACGGCCTTTATTTGACCTAAGCTGCCTGGGCTAATATTACCCACTCATTAAATTTTAAAAATTACCTACTCACGAATCAAAAACAAGGTTCTTTCGACAAAACGGCAGTGGCAAGGGCAAGGCAACCCTCTATGCTCTTGTAATTTGTACTGCCCCCTCCCCAATCCAAGTTGTGTTTTACATTTGAAAATTCATATTAACAATACATTTTCTCATCATTTCAACTTGAATTTTATTATAACTAGTCTTTTTTACCCTGCGAGGCTCTTTTCCCCGCCTAGTGTTAAATCCGGCAGCTGTAGACCAGTTGAGCGCAAATCCCAAACACAATATACCAGTAGAGCGCCTAGAAATAGTTAGGAATATACCATTTGAGCGCAAGCTGTTTCAGAAATCAGAAAGTTTTATTTGTCATTACACAGAGTGCATAAACAATTGTCAATAATGAATCATATGTACCTAGTACTTAGTCAAACATTTGTTATCAAAATAAAATAAAACATTAAACTAAGAGAATGATCGAATGAAAATTTCGAGGCATGGCAGCCATCCCGCTCAACGGCCGCAAAGCCCAGCCGTTTCATAGCAGTATTCCAGTTGAGCGCAGAAAAGTGTACCTGTTGAGCGTGCACGCATGAGTGGAATCTTTTTCTAATAAGACAAATATATAAACAGGATTCATGCAGTTCTTCACCAAGTCGACCAGACAACTCGCCTTTTATGTATTTATCTAAGTAACCGTCCACAAAACTGATTTCCTTCAGGTAACTGCTTTTCGGTTTTCTCACGTCCAGCAGGCAATTTGAATCCGTTAATCACTTTGAGAGGCTTTCCTTTCTCACCCCACATACTCTCCATGTTAATAAGATAGGGACTCGACTGCTTGACAACGACTCGGTAACTGATCGCCTGATATTACGGACTGCACTGGACCCTCGAAACACTCTCGAACTTAATCATTATACCTAGTCTCACTAAAGTAAACAAGAAAGGTAAATATAAGTCCCATTGAGTCCCATATAAGGCCAACTGAGTTGATTGGCTTTCAATTGGTTGGTTACTCTACCAGGGAACGTGCGCTCAACTGGTTTATTGACAGAAAGGGAACGGCGCCATGGCGCTCAACTGGTACAGTGGATTAAGAGGTCCTCCTCCTCACTGGGCTCAACTGGTAAACCCCCAATCCCGCACCTACTGCTTTACACTGATCCTCATTCGTAAACTTCTTGTTCGTGTTTACAGACGAAGTTAGGACTGGAACTTACAGACAGCTCTTCCACCCCGAGCAACTCATCACTGGTAAGGAAGATGCTGCCAACAACTACGCCCGAGGTCACTACACGATCGGCAAGGAGATCGTAGACGTGGTGCTGGATAGGATCCGCAAGCTGTCTGATCAGTGTACCGGACTCCAGGGCTTTTTGATTTTCCACTCCTTCGGCGGCGGCACTGGTTCTGGATTTACCTCCCTTCTTATGGAACGACTTTCGGTTGACTATGGCAAGAAATCCAAGCTCGAATTCGCCGTCTACCCTGCTCCTCAGGTATATACACATTTGAATGATACATTTTTAAGGTGTTTCCAGACTAGTTATTTTGAACACATTGTGGCACCTTGAGTTTGTAACGTTTTAAATTACTTAGATGGTTTTCTGCCTAGCTGAATCCTATCATCCTAGTACTAGTACGTGTGTGGTAAGATTTGAAATTAATAGGTAATGCTATTTCAATAATACCTGCTTACTCTGATATAGAACTGGGAAAGGTGGTACGTATAATAGAAATGCAATAGGATAGGTACCTTCTGTGTTGGTTTATTGGATCACAAGTTGTTACGCTATGGGGGATGATTAAAATGGTGAATACCTATTTTAAGGATTTTTTTTGGGGGGGGGGGGGGGGGGGGGTGTCTTGAGGGGAGAAGTAATTGGCACTTCTCGATGCTCGCTGGCTTTATTAACCATTCATTGTTATGGCTAAGAGCTTTCGCCCTCAAGTCAGAGCTCAAGTTATGTTTTTTCTGTCTCCCTCCTGTCTCTCTCTTCCACCACCAATGAGCACTTCTTTACCTATTTGTTTTAGGGAACTCTCCTGAGGTCCTTGTCTTTTTGGGTGTTCAAGCTTTTTGTCATGGGTTTGGGGGCCTTCATTTCGTCAGCTTATCAGCTACTTTCGGGTGCTTCTCCTTAGATAGAACTCGGTTGCTCTGGTATCCTGAGTCTACAATCCAAGCTGGGTTGGTGGGCTTATCGTTCAATGGGGCTTATAATCTAAGTAATTAATAAATTAATCGACGAAGGAGAGTAAATTGCCTGACTACGGCTTAGGAAAACAATCTAGTTTATTGAATCACAAGTTGTTTGGTTCGTATTCCATGGGGGACGATTAAAATTGTGAATACCTATTTTAAGGATTGAACCTCAAGGGTTAGGGAATAGTTAGTTCTTTTAATATCAAATCAACTTAGCTGTCTCGTGGCTAACTAGGAGAAGACCGAGGAGGCGTCACTCCTGCAGCTAGCCCCGATAGGTGTAGATGGAGCAGTGACATGTGAACTGGTAACCAATACCTGGTCACTATGTCACAAGTTCTAACTTTGGTCTTATTGTACTTATTATAATTTATTATTGATTTGCTTCCACCATAACCTGGCACACAGTGAACCATCTCAGGGCAGAGGTTCCTCTCAGTTTGTTGTTAGTGTGTATTTTGAATGATTAAAATAAGTTGATAGCTTGCTGATATGTGACATACTTCTGTCAGAGTGTCACGAGTCTTGTGTAGGATAAATGTTGGATTTTACAAGTTTTGGATCTTTTTCGTGTATTTTGTTTAATTGTGACGGTAGTTGAAAATAAGAACTTTGCTTGATCTCAGGTCTCTACCGCTGTTGTTGAACCCTACAACTCCATCCTCACTACGCACACTACCCTCGAGCACTCCGACTGCGCATTCATGGTCGACAATGAGGCTATTTATGACATCTGCCGCCGTAACCTGGATATCGAGAGGCCGACCTACACCAACCTTAACAGACTGATTGGTCAGATCGTTTCCTCAATAACAGCCTCTCTTCGGTTCGATGGAGCCCTTAATGTCGACCTCACGGAATTCCAGACGAACTTGGTCCCATACCCCAGAATCCACTTCCCCCTCGTAACCTACGCCCCTGTCATCTCGGCTGAGAAAGCCTACCATGAACAGCTATCTGTCGGTGAGTACTGTAAATTTCTCATGTATCATCTTACACAAATGTTAATTGTATAGATATTCCTCTTCCATCAGTAAAAATCTATTTAAGATTCACCATAGTTTTTTCGTTACTTTTCTCTTCTGCTTTTGTGGGAAAAGAACGGTTGTTTGTGACAGAGCCTACTCCAACTACGAGCCAGGGTCCAAAACAAAAATGGCGGACCAATTCAGCTCATAGTTTGAGAAAGCTCAGATCTCATTAAATCATATGATGGTAAACTATTAGAGTACAGATTAGACCTCAAAATGGGACCTGAGGTATGAAACAAAATAGATTAATTTTGGGTTAGGTGGCAGCTGACATGACCGCACGTGTGATTTTTCTTCATTTTTTATTAAATTTTTGGATATCTCAATTTGAGGGAAGGATAAAAAATGGATTTTATTGCTGGATTACGGAGGTTTATTATTGGAAGTAGGTACCGCTTATTCATATACCTACTCTTTGTTTTGTTACCAGGTGAGATCACCAATGCTTGCTTCGAGCCCGCTAACCAGATGGTAAAATGCGACCCACGTCACGGCAAATACATGGCTTGCTGCATGTTGTACAGGGGTGATGTTGTACCTAAGGACGTCAACGCCGCCATCGCCACCATCAAGACCAAGAGGTCCATCCAGTTCGTCGACTGGTGTCCCACTGGTTTCAAGGTGAGCTTACTGCTGATATTGCTGTGCCTAATTCTCTTGACTTGACTCCAATGAGATATCTCAAGTTTTTGAGGACGGAGCTAAAATGAGTGTCCTTCATTCCTGTTCTACTCAAACAGGATGATTCCACCGTCTTGATTTTCTTGTTGAATAAGTATCTAGGTAATTCATTAGTTTGATGATTTACATGGATTAATATATTGAGATTCGATAGTTATGCTGTATACATCATGGATTATTTGTGTGTTTGTTGTATATTTGCGGCTAATCAAATCGTTCGTGTGCAGGTCGGCATCAACTACCAGCCACCCACCGTCGTTCCCGGAGGTGACTTGGCCAAAGTCCAGCGAGCCGTCTGCATGTTGTCCAACACGACCGCCATCGCCGAGGCCTGGGCTCGCCTCGATCACAAGTTCGACTTGATGTACGCCAAGCGAGCCTTTGTCCACTGGTACGTCGGCGAGGGCATGGAGGAAGGAGAATTCTCCGAAGCCCGAGAGGATTTGGCTGCCCTTGAGAAAGACTACGAAGAGGTTGGAATGGACTCCGTCGAAGGAGATGGCGAAGGAGCTGAAGAATACTAAAATCTACGATGTATTATATTTTATATATATTATTATTCAAAACACGTTTCTGTGCTATATTATTTGTACCTATGAGAATTTCATACAATAATATTTGTTAATTTCGGTTTATAAATTATAAGTTTTCTACAGATCATTTTATCGTTTGATTTATCATTTTTCACCGGAGCTTTTTTTACTTCATGCACGCCATAGTTTACCTATCTACCTACACCACACCTCCATATTATGTGAAGTTGAAAGTAGTAGTAAGATGCATATTAGAAATAAACCTCAAATGAAAGGATGAAATCAACAGGTAGTAGACGATTGGTGGATATTGCGATGGGGGATTTCTTTTCTGTCTATTATGGGCTTATCCACACCTGGTGGAGGTTCAGTGATCCAGAAAGAAAAATAAGTGTTAATTTAGAATAGGTAGGTGGTGAGACCTATGAACTATTGCAAAATACTCGTAAAACTGGCCTGTTGAATTCAAACAACCACGTTAGAACTTTGATGTGTTACAAAACATGGTTTTGGACTGCGTTTACAACCGCACTGTTTATTAAATTTGACAGGATTTTTAACAGCTGGTTGTGACACTGCCAAAAACTCGATTTTCAAAGGTTTATGGTTAGATATCCACCGTTAGCAGAGCACTCCTGAACTTTTGGCTCACCTTGGTCGGAACATTTCCACGGTTATCTCAAGTGACAAAACAATACCTCTCATCTGTTTCCACTTCTGTTCTCACTGCAGAAAGGAATAGACTCAAGGAGGCCAGTTTTAACAAATTGGTGTTTTTCTAAGAATAAAACGTAATTTACTCACCTACTATTTTGATTTTTTTTAACAAAACCATTTTTTGCTTCCCAGGGTTGCTACGGAAACAGAATCCCAAAATTCCCTG
>JAEMON010000005.1:9681194-9700667 GCA_030264115.1 Lygus lineolaris
AGCACTTTCAATGGTTTATACATAACCAATTTTAATTTAATTCATATTACCCTCAAACTTTTTGAATATTAATATCGTGGCACAAATTAGGATTTCCTGGAAATGTCCTAGAGGTGAAGCAGTAATAATCTAGAATGTACTATCAAAATTGTATAAGTGGTAGGTAAGTACCAACCTACCTCTATAGGTACCTAACAGGTGGGTTGGTTGGTATACCTACTTTAGTAAGGTATTTTTTCAAAAATCAACGAGTTTTGCATAATTAATAAGAACTCTGATAACCACTTTTTTTGCGTTCACGATTTTGAGACAGGTAGGTAATCGTAATTTGAATCTGTGTCATTTGATTAAGTTAGGACCTACTTAAAATATCGCTTCGGATTCCATGATCAGTTTAGGCTCAACGAAAATTCGAAAAAAATTGAGAAATGTTTAATCCTAAAATTATGGACCCATTGCGATACCTTAAATTTCAGTGTTTTCTGCGAGTCATAGACTATGTAATTACCTATATTGCATCAAAACCACGGTGTGCAAATGAAAAGAAAAAGTTATACGAGTTTTAATTACATGTTCTTAAATGGTTAATAAGCTTGCAGATACATCGGTATTTTCGTTAACACTTGAGATACCTACTATTTTTCATTCTTCCGGTGAAAAAATAATTATGATTTTTTGTCAAACTGAGGTTTTAGTATCAGTTGAGGGCTGAAATTCACCTTCTAATTACGACCCGATTGTATCATTCATACCTACCTACTGCGCATGCGCAATTTTGAAATGTGTTTCGTGGCCATAACTCCGGAAATACTCGACTAATTTCTTCGTAAACATATTCAAATTTGCATGTGGAGTTCAAGAACAGACTTTTTGCGCATTTTGACATGCGTATAGTATTGTTGTATTATCACCATGAATGGGAGAGATGAAATTTGCATCCAGTAGGTAAGCTACAGGAACATTTCGGCTAAATAATCATTATCTTGTGAGGGCAAAGTGAACATTTACGAGGTCAGACTTTCACCCCTCGGACCCGATGGGAACATAAACATCCATTCGTGGCCGCTTCAAGGGCTGGCGTCGACGGCTATGTCCCTACGTCTTCTTGACTTTCTCTCAGTCCTCTACACCCTTGGGACATACGTCTCGGGACGTGGAAACCGAGACGCAAGTGTGATATGGGCTTTACGCGTTTGCGTGTCCATGTGAACTCAGTTCTCAATGGTGGATTCTCATTCATTTCAGAAGAAGTGCTCCCTTCCTTGTTCATCACTCACATGGAAGTAGGAATAAACAATCCTCATACCATGGAAGTTCCTACTTCCATGATCATTCATAATTCGTCTTCTTCATCTTTACGGAGCATGGATGTTTCACTCAAATATCCATGGTTTCAGTTCCTACTGGACCAATCACAAACAGCAGGAACAAGAGTGAGAATGAGAGCTTGAGCAGGAGCTGGAATGAAGGTCATGGATATTTTAATAAAAGTGTTGAATGTTGGAGTATGAACAGGAGGGAGTAGGAATGAGAACTGCAATTCATACTCAACAGTGAATGAGATTGTTTCCGGTCCTTCAAGTGAACTGAACTCCCCATCACTACTTAGTAGCCATTCTCACTTGACAACTTTTACAGTGTATCAGCATTCTACTTTTGGAGGCTTTCATGGCCTCAACAGTAACTGTACTGAGAGTTAAGAATTAGTACAACTCATACTATGACGAAAAGAACCATTCATGCAGCATGAGTTGATGAGCGAATTTTCAAAGACCGAATTTTCATTTTGACCGATTTAGTGAGTGATTCTTCTAGGGATTATTGCGTTGATTCCGAATATACCATAATATAATATTATGTTTCTATGTTCAATATGGTAACCTACATAGAAAACCTCAAAAAACACGGTTTTGACCCTTATTTTTCAAAATTTGACCCCTTGGAGTGCTCAAAAAATTCAAGCCAAGGAACTTAACTTTTATTTTGTTATGATCGATATTTTGATTTCTTTTTTTTTGGATTTTATAGATAGATTCCAAGGACAGATATCGTCTGGAATGACACAAACACACACTCATGAAAAATGTTAAATTTCAGGATTCGTTTTAGAAGGGTCTGAAGAAAAATTTCAAAAATGTTCATTATTCAAATATTGACATTGCAATAGCTTCATTTTCTTCCAAAATTCGCTAACATAAGATTTGTATGGGAATCCTTTCATATTTTTGTAATACTAATTCTAGATTTTTTTGGAATTCCATCAGATGAAAAATATTAGCTTACTTTGATGTTAGACGCACAACACACCTGGTTGAGTAATATGACTCCTCAAATTTATACGGGAGTTCTAACCAAACTCGAGCCTCTCGTGGGCACTTCTTTCGCCTGAGAGTGAGCTACCACCACAGACAAGCATTGGACCCACTCTTCAGCATTTTTCCCGTCTTTCGGTTTGAGGATTAGACTGTTGTCCCCTGTGAAGATCTCGAAGGCTTTGGGGATGTTTCGAGCACCTCTGGACACTTTGACGCTTCGTATCTGGTGGATGTCAATGGGGCGAGCATCTTTGTCATCCTTCTGGGACAAATAAATTGATCAAAACCCATTCAACAGTCTCTCAAATTTCAAGATATCTACCCAATCTTACATGGTTTGGATAGATAGAGAGGATTGGTTTGGAACAATCTACGTCTAGTGACAACATCGAAACCGAATAATCGATTATAACATCAAATGATTAATTGTGAGCTAAGAATATATCGAGGGTTGCGTGGCAGAAGTGACGAAAACTAATTTTTCAGCAGAGCGTTTCAAAGGTTTTGAACCTCTCATTTCCAAGTTGGGTGGCAGAAGTGACCAAGTGCGCTAGGCGCCTGTAGAACACGGTTTGACAATTACTGGCAGAAATGACCAAGTTAGAGCTTCTTTTGAAGCATTTTTTTTCGAAGAGGGATGGGAGGAGCCCCTTGTCACTGAGACCAAAAGAGATCTATTGTGACCGTCGGGAAGCATTAGCCAAGTGCTTATTAAGGGGGTTCCGCCAGTTGTTCTCCAACTTTTCTCAGTAAAAAAAAAATCGATCAATTTCAAATCTGTTTTCGGTATTCTTTCAACTTTTTAATTCTGCAGGGCAACACACTATCGAAATTTCAAATATTCACCTATTTGTTATCAATTTAAAATTTAGAATTTGAAATTTTGATAATGCGTTGCCCTGCAGAATTAAAAATAGAAAGAATGCCGAAAAAGATTTGAAATTGATCGATTATTGGCTGAGAAAAGTTGGAGAAATGTTTTAACGGTAAAATGGTAACGGGAGGGGGGAAGGGGCGGTTACTTTTTAAAAAACATATTGACATGAATTAGTAATAAGATTTGTAGTGAGAGTTAATATGAAATCTATTATTTCCGAGATTTCCGAATTTTTGATGACGGTTCACACTCTGGCAGGAACACCCTTAAGTAGCACTAACTTGGCCATTTCTGCCAGGAAAATGCTAAATGTATGAGAAATGGGTACATTTGAGCCCTTTAAAGTTACTTTTGCGTGGAGTTAAGAATACTAGCGTGTAGAGCATGATTAAAACTAATATGAAGCATTACAACTCAATTTCTTCAAAAATGGACTTAGGTCACTTCTGCCGTGCACCCATCATGTGATCTAATATTTACTTGAATACAACATAATATACCATATTATGTTTTATGTTTAAGATGGTAATAAACACCAAAAACGCGGTTTTTAAAGCATTTTTGACTCCCAAAAATTGGAACCCCTGGACTACTCCAAAAATCTGGCTATCAAACTCAGTCATATTTTTAGCAGTAGGTACCAATTTGGGCAGTTTTAGTTTACCTACGAAGAAAGTTTATTTTTTTTCAAGTTTTATAATACAGGGTGATTCAAAAAGAATACCACATCTTTGAAAATAGATAACTTGGCAATGAAGAACCAGAGAGCGCTACGCTATGTGTCGTGGTTTGAAGGACATTCTGAAGTTCTTTTTGGTTGCTCAGAGATGTCGCTATGAGCAAACCAAAAAACTTTTTTTTTAATGAACAAACAAAAAATGAATATGTTGTTTGCTGTGAAGATGGCAACACGCGGGCAACAAATTGACCATAACATGGTTGTGAATCACTTATGGAGATTCGCTATCGTGTTGCTGACCATAAACCAGAAATTAATCAGCAACACGATCGTAAATATCAGTGATTCACAACCATGTTATGGTCAATTTGTTGCCCGCGTGTTGCCATCTTCACAACAAACAAACATATTTATTTTTTGTTTGTTAATTAAAAAAAAGTTGTATGGTTGCTCATAGCGACATCTCTGAGCAACCAAAAAAAACTTCAGAATGTCCTTCAAACCACGACACAGCGTAGCGCTCTCTGGTTCTTCATTGCCAAGTTATCTATTTTCAAAGATGTGGTATTCTTTTTGAATCACACTGTACTTTGAATTTACCAAATGCGTTTACTGTTACTGTGATATTAAAAATATTTGTTGCGTTAATTCAGTTTTCTGAGTTTATTTATTCATAATCTTACGCTCTACACCCATTTCAAGCATATTGTGCGATTAATCACGTTGAAATCTCATAGAAGTTTAAAACAACGAGGTGTGGCATGGAGTGCCGCACATGGTATGATTTTGGGAAATGGGGGGTCAAAGGAAAAATAGAAAGAATTTCTAAGAAATGTTATTAAAACAGGAAATAAAAACTCACCGTTCCTTTATACTCAAGCCTAGCGCCTGAAAGTGTGAAATACCGGGTTCTCCACCGCCTGAACATCCGCCACCTGCCTTTCTTCTCTTTGAGCTGCCCTTCAATTACTGGTTGAGAGTCGTGGAGGAACCCGACTGCCCTCTCCGGATGATTACAGAGGAAGCATCCCCATAAACCTCGTCCATCGGGCTCATGACGCTGGTACTCGAAGACGTCACAGAAACCAGCAGCGCGCAATTCGTTAACAACAGCTTCTTGATCCTGTAATAACGAAGTAGGTACAAGTGTAAATAATGAAGGCCCTGGGGATTAACTTCTACGGCTTGGAGTCAAAATATATTTTCCACGGCTTTGAATCCATTGGGAAAAAAACAACTGCTTGGGTAAGTGTTCAATGTGTTCATACGCATTTCTTGTGAACGCTCAGAACTCATGGAGTCATGAGTGAAAAACTACCCACATCTTGTGTCCACTAGATGATTATAGGGTCCCATATAATGTTTCAACGTCTTTCCAGCTTCACGAAAACAGAAGCGATAGGCGTAGCTCATGAGGGAAAACAGACCAATGGGCTTCAACCAAGCAGCAACCAAGTTCTTCGCGTGTTCGTGAAGAAGCAGCTCTCCACGAAGAACTTTTCGTTGACGAAAATAGAATGCTGCAAGCCCATTGGTCCATTCTCCCTTATCAAACTCTTTCGCCGATCCATGTGATCCACACTCACATATTTCTCAAATCGAGTTATTACCAGAGACGGTTATTGTTATTACCGGTTCAAGATCTTCTTAACTAAGAAAAGTATATAATATGAAGGTCGTTACCCTAGCACATGGAAATGCTGAAGTGACGAGGGTAACAAACGGCTTGTTTTCACATTTAAGAATGTCCCAACAGTATTTCAGTGCCGTTACAGCTGGATGCCTGGAACTCAGGGCACTCTGAGATTTCGCCTATAAAAAAATTAATTCAATTACAACAACCCAAAATCAGGTGAAAACACGAGTTTGCTACAGCAGAAATGCTAACAGTGCGTACTTGTAGTGAAAGAAACATGAAATGGATCCAGACTCTGGGATTTCTACTCCTCATTGTGAACAAAGTTCTGGAATAAAGACAGTGTTCTCCACGACCGTCACATCCAAATTGCAGTTTCGCCATTTTCTTTGCCCGGGTGTTTTCTGAAACACAATTCATTGTTCGAAATGAAGCTTTAGATAGATAGAACGTTTATTGGTACTGAATACATTATGTAGTATATAGTACAAGTCATGGAATGGAACATGGGCATAGTTGGATCCTTACGCTTATAATAATTATCTTTACTTGGAATACAAATATAGTTACTGGTAGGATCAGGTACTCCGAAAATGTAGGTGCCTATAGGTTCCTTGGTTAGCCTATAGGTAGCTTGGGTGCGTATACCGTATAGGTTAACTAATCAGCATTAGAAAGATTTTTTTTTTTAGATAACCTAAAAACATCAATACGCGTAGTCAGCAACTTCCTATAGAAATGCAACCAAGTTCAAAGAAATAACAACTTCATAAGTGTCAGATGCTGTGTAAGTAATAAGTAGCTATGCTGCTTGGGGCTGGAGGACAGAGCACTGGTACCGTTAACCCAGGCGTCGGAGCTCGGTAGCAAAAAAAAAAAAAAAAAAAAAAATTAAGAGACTGACGAATTTATTTCTGAAGCTATTTGAGACTTCTCAGTCAGACTGAGCAACTCCCGTTCCAGGAGCTGCTGCTCTCCGTTCCTCCTACCGTTTATCCGAAAATAAAATTAATAACGTAAGAAAAAAATATAAATAGAAGTCGTGACGTTTTTCTGGGGGATGGGAAAACGATATTATTTTGAATCCTGACTCATTTGTATTTTCAAGGAAATGGAATGTCAGACTCTAAACCTCCCCAATAGCGAACCCCAAAATCTCACTTGAATGCAAAATACCTTTCCATTTCATTTCTCAACTTGGGAAATAGGTACTCTTTCTTTGGTTTTGGTTTTTTTGTGTTTTTTCTAACACAAAAGAGATCTCTTTTATCAATATTTTACAATCTGTTAAAATTTTAGTACTTAATTTTTGGGCTTATGAGTTCCTTTCACTATTTCTCACGACGATCTAGAAGTTCCCTAGTGATGAAGCAAGCAGTTGAAGAAATTTCCCAGAAGTTAGTTGAAGTTTCCCTGATGGTGGAATTAGCAGTTGAAGGATTGGTAGTTCGATGAGGTTCCCCAGAAGTTAGATGGCAGTTAAGTGAAATTTTAGTTCCCACATATAGACACCCAGACCTTGAAGGTAAGACCGTATGGCCTTCCTTGGAAAACCTACACCTATTGCCTGTGAGACCAAATAGCCTCCCAGTGCTTGTAAGTGAGACCGTATAGCCTCCCTTGGAAAACCTATCCCTAATACCTAAGAGATCATATTTATACTCTCAGGTGAATAAAGTGATCATATTATAATCACTTTCCAACAGATCAGTTCAAGTATGTCAGCACTTGAAAGAGTCTTCCTGTATGTACAGGGCTATATCCTGTAGATACAGGGGTATATCAAGTTCTGTTAGGTTGGCACGTCGTTAGCAAAGAGTAGGCACAAAATAATTTCTCTCACAATGTAGAACGAAATTCACCTTCAATGGTACATTTGGCAGGCAGTGGGATCCTCTCTGACACGTTCTCCATATATGTTTTAATTTTATCTAAATGCTTCTCACAGAAGTGCTGAATCGTATCCCTCATAGGGTAAGGTTCGAACACACTAATCCTCTGAAACAGCAGAATGAATGTACATAATAAATCCATGCAAAACAATATACTTGTGTAAGTTGTAAGAGAGATCTCAAGCTTCGATTATAATATAACATAAAATAATATTATGTTTACCTAATTATAAAGAGCTGTAATTAAGTTGACATCACTGATGACAACGCAGTTGTGCACTGTTGTTGCTGTGGAGTGGCTCGCTAAGGCCATTTTCCAATAAATTTACTTACTATTTATGTTTCCTCCAAGTTTGTACCAAGAAAGACGACAATGGGCTCTGCGCATGATTTTTTTTTTTTTTTTTTTTGGCAGTTTATATTGCAACAGTATGGCTTCAAAATGATCACAACGAGGTGGCTTCATAATTTTCTGGCCTTTTTTTCAACTGACAATGAGAAATCGTAGCTTGAAAAAACGGGAAGTTGGGTAACTGATTGGTTGAACTTGAACGAAGACCGTCCGTTGCAGAACGGCTTATGAAACGGGGACAGCAGGGTGTAATCTGTTTGTGTGACGTGCGTACTTCACCGCCAAAAGATTTAAACCATCCAATTTTTTTTACATGACGATTTCTGCTCCCACAGGGAGTTTTTTTCTCCTGAAAAATAGCGTTTACTAGTCAGGGCAACTCTAATAAAAATTACACCCTGCCGTCGACGTTTCATAAGCCATTCCGCAACGGGCAGTCTTTGTTTAAGGGTACACAAATATGTCAATTCCGCCCCAGTGGCTGCAATTTTGTTTTTGTTTGCGATATTCAATCAATGGTTCGTCCGATTTTAATGCAATTTTCAGGGACATCCTCAAAGTGTTCTGTTTGGATGATAGAAATCTGAACTCAATCAGACCTCACACCAAAATGTATCATACCAATGGACACTACATACAAGGCTCTCCATTGGTTACCTAATCAATCAACCTTACAATTGATTTATGAACATTTCAGTTTACAAACCTGGGAGGCTGCAACAATTGCAGCATTGCTGTTATGGTTTATGATTGTCACACTAGTATTGGAGCGACGTGGTGTAACAAGCGCTTGACTGGAGCTCATTGACAAAGATGGAGCAGTTTGGCTGACAGACACCCCACTAGAACTGACTAAAAATATACATGCGATTATCGAATAAGTGGATACGCTAGAAAGAACCACACTATAACAAGCAGAATGACTCTTAAATTTTGGATTGGATAGAAACGTAGAAACAGTAAAAGAGAGTCACAACGAAACCCACAAAGGCAGAACGTTACAGGCGAGGATGAAGAGTTGATCAATGATTAGATGCAACGGAGCTACCTATAATACCTATAGGATTTTGTTCGAAGTTGAAAGGCCTGATTGAATTCGTAAATTAAATACTCTGCCAAGTGGAAACGGCACATAGCTTTCTCGCGTCAAGAAAATTTGAATCAAAACTGTGTAAATTCAAAACTCTAGGTAGTGTTGATTTTTGTCAGTTTAGACAACATTACTACGCAATTGTGAACGAATTTTACGTTAACGCATGCGTAGAGCGTACCGTTGATTCAATCATGATGACATTCATAAATGCAATGGGTCCAGCATAATCCCAGAAAATTTGAACAAAATCGGATGACAACTCTGGCCATATCAATTATACGTTGTGGACGTAATTAAATAGCATGCGCAGTCACTACTGCTATTCAGATAGCACTGGAATTCGAAATCATTCCCCAACCAAACAGAATAATTTGAGCAAAATCAGAATTATCTTCCACAGCGATAACAAGGCACATTTTTTCTAAGCTGTTGCTCAAAATACAATTGAAAAACCCTGTTGAGGTCCTCGGCAGACAATAAACCGAGATTGAATGAATTCAAGTATTCATGCATGATGAAAACTGTCACTTTACGATACGACACTAATTTCACAATATGGAAAAATATTGGGATACGAGCTTTGACAAGGTTAGCTTCCACTTTGCTCGTCCGAGCCAATACAATACAAAAATTAGATGCGAATCATCTCATCCAATAGGGATCTCTTAGGAATTCTCCGATGACTCAAAAGAAACAACAATAAAGTCGAAAGGCAAAAATAGAGTATCTGCAATTTTAGAAAATTGTATTGAAATATTTATTATTGCAATATGGCGGGAAAGTGACGTTGAAAAGGGTGTTGTCTGTAATTGACTGTCCAATATGCCAACTGAACAAAACGAAACCCAAAGCCCATCACTATACTTGGGCTCCTGATTAGTGAGAATAGAATTTACATAATCAATAAATTGACTGAATCAATTAATATTAATTAATTTTTAGTTAATTATTTAAATTATTCCTATTTTCACTGCTCTCAACACAATCTCAGCGCATTCTTTTAGTGAGACGTAGGAAAGGGTTTCTCAAGGGCCTGTGGAATTCCGCCTGTTATTCCAACAGTTGAGATTTTATTCCTAGTTTTCTCCACACTCGAACGATAAACTTTTTTTTCTTTGTATTGGCAGTGTTATTTTATTCCAAATAACGATACAAAGGCAGACAAATTGTGATTTTCTCATACACGATAATTCCCCATTCACGTTTGCGCTTGGGCAGTTGGTTATAATATGTATATTATGGTGATAAAAGGCATACCGGATCGTATTGGGGCTAACCCACTCAATCCTTAAAAATATGCCAGCGAAAAGTTTGCAAATGTGCACTGAGCAGTAACTATTTTTGAATAAATCACGATTAAATTCATAAGCTATTATCTAGGGACTGGCCCCCAACTTCCCTCTAGATTAGAGCGAAATCAGGCCATTAAGTCGTGAGAAATAGGTTTTTTTGTGGAAATTCACGATTTTGCATGTGCACTCGCTACCACTGGTCTGAAACCGGAGGGGGCCGTCTAAAGGTAACCCGTACAAACCGAATGATTATTCAGTTTTGTCTCTTGTCAAAACTTAACCATGTACAGACGGACAGGAACATTTATTTGTGGAGAAAACTAAGTAAAGGACAACATTTTGTTAACTTCTAGTCAGGGGCGGCTCTGGGGTATCTGATATGGGGAGGCTAGGGGAAGTCGGATAAATAAATAGAGAAGGGGGATTACATCAAGTACTTACCATGGGTGTAGGAAAACAACATGGCAAGTTACACACACACACGAATTGCACACGCATGAATTGCCACAGGCTGGATGCTCTTTGGTTTGCGCCATATCCACCAGATCATGATTCGAATGGATCAAAACAACAGGAAAATACAATACCACAGACAACAGGAAAATAAAGTAGATACCAAGACTTGCAAATGGAGGCATGGGCTTGCATCCTTTAAACTGGAAAGATTCCACATTTAGTAGTAAGGGTGAATTAGAAATTCCTGACGGCTGAATACATGGTTGGCAAGGGAGAAGAATTTGGATGATCTCCGAGGGGGAGGGGGTGACACACAGCCACCTGGATTGGCACAGATTGGATGCTTCATAAGGCCACGTGATGTAATAATTCATGATCCAAGCTACTAGGGGAAAAAAAATTGTCGTGGATCGTTGTCAGGTTTCAATTGTGGTAAGGTCTAAAGTGAGCCAATTCTGACAGCATCAGCCTCTTCGGCTCTCTCTGAACCAATGTCACAGCCAAGAGCTCAATATTCTACTACTTATTATTGGTGAAGACATGCAAGTACATAGACCACAATGCGATTATTTGGGAATCTTACCAAGCATCGAATTGAGGTTACTGGAGCTCGGTTGAGTGGTGGACAAAAGTGACTGAGTTAGAGGTGAACTACTATGTTTCAATTGCTGGAACGTACCTAGAAATAATGCAACACACACATAGGTTGATGGCAGAGCACATGCGAGGTATCAACATAACATGCTGGAATTAACATGAAAATTCGTGCAGTATTTGACATGCAGTCGTTGGAAAACAATGTAAGTAGGTACTTGACACTCGCATTGTGAAATCAAGAGTCATAATCTTGTAGTATTAGTCAAAATCGGTTCATCCCAGAGAAATGTTCACCAATAGAGTTGAAAATAGAGGATGTAATGTAGAGGTAATAGAGGATGCCAGTTCAATGGCTAACATCCATCCGAGTACAACGGGTAAAAGAAAAATACTCCAACGGTTCTGATTTTCTTACTATACTGAAAAATATTACTAAGTACGAGTACATGGACTTTCCATCTGAAGATTGGGACGGTTTGGAATAATAACCACTCGATTAAAAGTCCCACAAGAGTGCAAAGATTGCCTGATCTTGCTTTGAATCTATTCAAAATAACGTTTGCAACACTTTTCAGATAATGAAGCCTGATATTGAAACCTTCAGCTGGGCCTCTTTTCCAAAGGGAAGTGCAAAGATGCATGCCCAGCAAAGCCGCTCTCCCCTTTCTCTATTCTGACTCTAGATGAAGTTGGGGTTTTTTGGACTCTGAACGGGCGTCACCCATCTGGGTAAATCGACGGTGGAGGTAGCCCGTCAGCAAGCGCCCAACTGGGTAAACAGTGAATGGCACATCTGGGTACAAGGTCTGAGAAAGCGGTGGCTGAAAACCTTCACTTTCTCCAAAAATTCTGAGATTCCTATCTCGAGGGCAAAGACGAAATGGCATACATCACCAGCATCGCAAACCGCAACATTAATTTGCCGAAGTGAATTGAAATATTGACCCATAAATATATTCCTTTTTTTACGAAGCTGTCAATGATGTATACTGATACCAATGATGATGTATACTATGATATATACTAATATACTATCTGTGGCGCATCAAATCAATTTTAGTTCTTTCTATCTTCCTATTTCGAAGGGGAATCATACATCTATCAGATAGGTCGCAGCTGGCAGTCACGTTTCTGTCATTTTTTGCCAAGGCAAACTTTACCCAGTTAGGCCGTCGCGAGCTTGGGAATGTGTCCCACTTAGGATGTATTTTTGTACCCAGTTGGGTCGTAGTTTGACCAGGATTTACCCAGATGGGAACCGCCCCTCTGAACATTCCTTAGTCCCCCCCACATAACAACTGACGTCTTTCGGCGTTAGCTCTTACAATATTCAGGAGATACCATTAGGGCCAAGCTTAAATGACGAGGAAGCTTAATTTAGCAGTCCACCAGAGGGAAAGGATGCTGATTTGGCTCCCGCATTGAAGGTGTGAAAATATCAATATGTATACCGATTCCGATTTTATTTTAACAATAGGTATATTTCAAATTGAGTTAATTAATGAAAGGCTAATCAGTGGATTTCCCGAAACACTGTTTTCTTCTTGTATCCATTTGTTTTAAAAATCCATATATTCAAACCATTCCTCAACAATATTAACAAAATCATATTTTTTTCGTTCAAAGCTCATTTCGCCCAATTCCAATCACGAGTAAATTTAGAAAGCAATAAGCTAACAAACCTGATTTTCTCCACAATTTCTTTACGGCAGGTATGACGTATTTCCAAACTACAGGAATAAACCCGCCTGTTTCAAAACTGGCCATATTGAAAGGCAACAATGGAAGAAGAAGATTTGTTTGTAATCACCTAAATTGCATTCATTCATTGTAATTTTTAACAAAAAAAAGCCATAGGGGGTGTCTCCAGCCGGCAGTGGTTTGTGTTCAAGATGGTACAATGAATGAGAATGAAATGTGGGGGACACCCCCAGAAACCCGGATTATTACAGTTTAGATCAAGGATCAAAGCAAGGAAACGTGGAACATGTTTTTCAAATAGGTACATTATAACAGAGGATACATAGATATGTAGAAAAAGTAAACTATAAATGATTTACACTGTGCACTCTGAGAAGGAACCGCTAGAAATTTGGAAGGTGGAAGCAAGAATTGGAAGGGTGGGGGATGGTCGGGCCTTCAGAAAGAGGGAGTAGATTGGAGGGGTGACAGTGTGACGCACAGGGAAAGTTTACGGTCACGGCCTCCAACCTGGTTTACCTCCGTAAAAACATGTTCCATGTTAAAAGTTCCAGTCATGCAGCATGAGTTGGTGGGCGAATTTTCAAAGAATCCCGATTTGGTGGGTGATTCGTATAAAACATTATGCGCTGATTCCGAATATACCATATTTATGTTTCGTATGTGTCCTGTTTAAAATGTTAATTTAAACAAAAACAAAAAAAACACGTTTTTTCTCTTTTTTATTTTTAAATTAGACATACAGGGTGTCCAAGAATTGAGTCCAGTAACTTCAGGGATCGATAGTCAACTCTTTTAGCGAATTCCATTAGTTTTGAAAGATATGCTTGCCTGATGTGATGAGGTATTTAGGTCGTGAAATTATTAAAAACAAAACATCCCACAGCACAGGTATATGAAACTCGGTCATGAAAAGTATGAGTGAACAAAATTATATCAAGTACCACCGTTGAGGGATGCGCACAACATGAATTCATGGATAATAATCGGGACACGGGTCTACAGTTCTTACTGCAGTGAGATAAAACTTGCGGGGGAAACACAAATGAAACTTGCCTTTGCCTTCTCCCATTTCCCCGTTTGCATGTACTTACTTTCTTCCCTACAAATGGCCAAACCTGCTCAGGTGTAGTTTGACCATTCCAAGAAAATTAAAAATTGAAACATAAGATCAGGTGACAAATTCCCGGCGCTAGATACAATTCATCTCAGTGGAGTGGAACATCACAATAGTCAACGCATGAGGTAGAGATAATAAGTAGAATTGCACCCACATGCTGGCACAGCGCCATCCCAGTCCCCACTCACCGGTTTGGTCTGGATACACCAAAACCAAATTTCTCACTCGATCAAGAATATGAAGGTAATAACCAATGACATATTAAAGGTTTTGAAGTCTATGGGTTACACTAGCTATTGTACACTAATGGTTACAAAGAATAGGTACTTAACTAAGCAATATTACACTAAGAGACTTACCAGAATTAGCACTGGTGAGTGGTGGACCATTGGACAAGGTTCCAGAACTTTCATCCCGTTCTCTCATGCCCACACTCCTACAACATTTATGAGTAAATTATACTACGGAAAAAATTATATTTCTTGTAAGAACAAGATTATGTCAATACCGTTGGTCTCCTAGAAAACTATGGTTTTTCAATAATGGGCAATTATCGTTTAGGTATAAGTACAGTTTGTTCCCCACACAAAATGTTTGAATTTGGCGGCCACTAGATCCTTATGTGAGGATCCATTCTCCGTTACCTCGACTCGCAATCCTGCTCCTCATACAAGAACATTGCATGATTGGTATGGGATCTTGAATCACAGAAAATATGAGAAATCAGTTGCTTTTTGGGAAAAAAATTGATTCATCTGAAGGAATTGACGATTTGAAATGACCTCTCAATGCCGTTATTTGATAATTTACTAAGGCCTGGTGATTAGGGGTAGTGGTCTGTTCCAATTAGCAGCAGTGTAGGCAATATCAAAAAACTGTTGAAAAGAGTGTGCGCGGAAGGTTTTGCGCAGCTAAAATATTACCTGCACCGACCTTGTTAAACCTATAAGCTGAACCAACTGGTCTCGTCAAACCTCTGCCCATTCGCCACATCAAGTTTGGTTACTTTTTTCTCCAAATTTTTTGAAATCTTGATTTTCAAACGTCTCAAAGAAAAACTAGCGGTACAGGAGACCTACGGTTCTACAGTCAGATAATTTAATAACGATTAATTTTACGCCATTTATATCGTGATGTGAAGATCGTGAAAATCGATCGCGGAAACGTCCTGTTAATCATTATTAAATGATAACATTAGGGAAAGCTTAAATTCTCGATTCCATGCTACTTTCGTACATGTATTTTCATAAACTTTTGAGAGAGAGAGAAAACATAAAGTCACTAGCTATGATAATTGCCCATTCCTTCTCATCTTGTGTTCAAACTCCGTACCAACGCTAGAATAGTGAGCTTAGTTTAGGTTAATGAGATAATTTACGTTGTGGGGCTGTGGTTCGTTGTAACAGTCACACCTCCACTAGAAATTTTGCTTCTTGGTTGATCGCTGCTTCTGGTGATAGTTGTGACGCTGCTGTTTATCAAAGGGAGCCTGGTCATGCTTTTATGAAGACCGCTTCCACTTCCACTAGCTGAAATGGAAATTCAAGACAACAATTCAGGGCAGGTTCGGAGCACAAATACATATTATTCGCGCTCAAACTGATAATACGTACGGGTATTGGGCAGGAGATTGGCCAAATTGAGACGAGTCATGCTTCTATGAGCTGAAGAAGAGTGCAATCGAGACGTGCTTCTGCTATCACCACCTCCAAGCCTCGGTCGAGGAGTAATCATCACCCGACTACCTTCACTCCGATTCAAAGGACTATCAGATGCTCTGAAACCCCCGAACCATTCTCAGAAGATGTTATAAAACATGTTCCACCATTTATAAACATTAATTATAGGTACATTACGCATCAATTTTTAAACAAAAACGCTGCAAATCTGTATTAAAAAACCTTTTGAATCGCGATTTACCATCGTGTTTCTGCTCTTTTACGCTTTTGCAAGAAAGGATGAGTTCGTTGGCCAGAATTTTCTGGAATCAACAAAATTCCTATTAGAGAGATTTTGTTCTTCCAGTTATCTCCGCAGAAACAAAAACAAAACGCGTAGCTGATAAGAGAAAATGGACTAATAAGCTTGAAGCACGACTCTACTCGTATACGAAAAGAGAATGCTGCAAGCTCATTGGTCCGTTTCCCCTTATCAGCTACTCATTTCGTTCTCGTTTTTCCCGTTTCGTTTTTTCGTGGAGATGACTTGAAGAACAAGAACTCTCTATAAAAATCACCCACCAAATCGGTTAAAATCATTCTTTGAAAATTCGATCTTCAACTCATGCTGCATGATTAGAAATTTTCCAATCGGAAAGGATGGTTGTATCTCCGGGTGGTCTCATCTGCTCCTAAATCTATTAACACCGTAAAGAACATACTATTCTTTTAAAACTTTCTGGCTTGGGGGATTTGAAAATGTCATCCCCTATTTGTAACCGCTTAGAGGCGAATGACAGTAACGCTGAGCTAGCACCACTGAGGCAAATTGAATCCAGCACACGCCCAGCCCATGCGTGGGGGATGATGTGAAACACAGTTTTGCATCAGGTACCGCATATTGAACCCTGCGCACGGCTATCCCATGCAGTTGCTTTCCACGCGTGGCCAGGTTTGTAGTCGTCGCACAGTTTTTGTGGGTACGTGGGTTTCCAGGAGAAGTTCCATTGGCGTGGTACTAGACATTGAGGAACGTGGATGCACACTATTGGGTTCAATATGCGGTGCCGGGGCCAGCCGATGGTCGTGGGTTGTCCATGGGCTGGGTTCAATTTCCCGCGGGGCTAAGTCCACCTCAAATGGTGTCACGAGCCGGCTCGACGGAACTGCTTAGGTCAGCTTGAGCTTGACCCAGTTTTCCCGAGCTCCTCTCGAGGCGTCAATTCCCAAATAAAATCAGTTTGCGATAGCACCTTGTACGCGGCTCATTCCACCAAATCATGTTATTCATCTAATAACCTTCCGTTAATAAAAAAAAAAAAAAAAGTAGTGTTCTATGTCCGGTGCATCTATTATTTACCTACAAACCGTGTAGACACCCTAGACCACTACAATGGCACCTGCACGCCAACTGTTGGTGCAGCAATTTCGGATAAATGCAACGCGGACTGATTTTTGGATTCTACGTAGGTATATTGAATCGTAGAACATCAAAACTCGAAGGGAGTTAACCATTTTTTTCATTTTTTCGATCACTGAAAATAATAAACTGACCTGTAGCTGCTCGGTGGTGATGTCACAGGTTTTGAAAGGGGAAGATTGTTGTTATTGATGCTGGGATTGTTATTGTTGTTCAGACCATTTGCCAACTGACCTCCCACTTTGACGATAGTCACTCCAGCAGAGGTTTGATTAACTTGATTGCTGAAGACAACACAATTCATCAATCGTTAAATGCATCGCCGGTTAACTTCAGTTACTTAATGACACGGTTACATCATACAATTATATATTAAACATGGACCTACTTGGCATTATTCTTATTTTTCCGGACTTCAGCCAACATTTTTTCGGTGAAGAGAACAGGATAATTTGAACACAACAGAGTGGCTTCACGAAGAAGTGTGCCCTGACTTCCCCTTTCAGCTTTTCCTAGCTGTTCAAGGACGAAATTCAAAGCTTCCTGCGCTTTATCCTAAAAAGTAATGAAAACTAAATAATAGAAGAATATCGCAGTGAACAACATTCAGTAAAATGTTACTAATAGGTCTAACAATCCTTTACTTTTCTTCATAGTCTAAATTCTCGTTTCTTAAAAGGCTCTACACATGGCCCGACAAAAGCACCCAATATTGTCCAGACCAACACAGTTCTTTAAGGTATGTCTTTATTCCTTTAAGGGCTATTCAACGTAAGTCATTTTTCTTTTATCTTCCAAAAAACATTGAAAATAAGAGATTTTTGACTCTTAAAATTCATAATCTGACCCCTTAATGATACTTGCATTAGGTGGGTACCTATTGTATTGGCATACGAACAACATCATAATATGAAGAATCGAAATGTCGGCACCATTATGGATTTTATAGAAGGAACGTTACTTAACATAAGCTCAAGTACTATCTGGAGCGAGACAAATAATAACAATACTAGTACAGCTTCCCAAGGCCTTCGTTTCACGCAAAATGACAATAAAATAAATACAAATAAACCCCCCTCAGACGCAATCTCCCTAAGGTCTGAAACATCTTAAAAATCCCGCAGCACTGGTGGCTAGATGAAAACTTATGATGATCCCATTGCCAAAAGGTTGGTCGGGTGTGACCAATAACTTCCCCAATCCGATTCCTGTCGAGTCGGTACGATTGTAGCGCTGTCGGACGACTACTGATCCTTTTGACTGTAAATAAGGTGGAGATCAAGTGCCCATCTACTCGATGAACGTTACACGGCGCCACTGTCGCGATTTGGCAACCAAAGACGGAAGAGACAGGGATGGAAGAATTAATAAGTAGGGGAATGGACCACTTCCTTCCTTCGGTTGAACGTAGTCGTTGTATCTCTAACTAGCTGCATTAGCACTCAACCTTATTATACTCAAAGCCTGATCCCGACAATAACCAGAGATGGGTCGTTCCAGGAAATCACGTTATCGACTGAGACTGGTCTCTTGGTATCTTCCGGGTGTATGTAAATACCATCGGGAGTTCGGTTATGTAGAGAGGTCCTGACGGGTGTTGTGTTTGTAAGCACTATATCCAACAAAAAGTGAGTATCCTACCTGACTCAGGCGACCAACCGCGGTAACCACTTGGGCAGCTAGGCAAACAGTGTTTGGATAGGTCTCGGCTGCCTTTTTCACCTTTCCAATGCAGTCAGCCAGTAGATGTGGCTTGTTTTCTGCTAACCTCAGAAGAACCTCCATAGTTTGACCAGCAGTAGAGGCGATCGCCAAATACTCGCACAATTGAGATAAACTAGGCTCCAACAACTAAAAACCCAAGATCCATCATTGATAAATTATTCCACTCCAGGTTACCAGGAATTTCCTTAGAAGTTATAGCCGATATGGTATTACTTACTTGAGGTTTATTGCTAGCAATCAAGCTAAAGAGTTGAAGGAGAGCAGATCTTTCTGGATGTTCACACAGGGGAAGGAGAGACACGAGGGCCATGACGTGGTCATGAATAGGTTCTTTGCTCACTTCATAAATTTGAGGAAGGACTCGACACAAAGGATAATTTCCTGTTGGAGACAAAAAAAATTATAGGCGTAGGTAGTCGTATTTGTATGACGAAAAGCTGTACAATAGATGCTGTACGCCATATTGTACAGGTATGCGTCAAGACCACCTATTTCCTATATACCTATGTATATCTACCCCCCCCCCCCCCCCCCCCCCCCCCCCCCCCGTGTAATGAATACAACTTTATCTCTATTATCTTCTTCAATAACCATTGGACTGGTCTGAAAGGTTCAACACGCGAAAAAACGAAATTTTTAAGCGGCGTAAAAAACGCTGCA
>JAEMON010000005.1:9712339-9725138 GCA_030264115.1 Lygus lineolaris
GAAATAACCCCACTTTGGCCATTTTGAATCGATTCCCTTTCCCTTTGTTTAAAAAAAAAACATCATGCGCAGACTCTATTAAATTGGAAAAAGTTGAATTCATTTGGAACAAAAGGTGAATTTAATTGGAATAAGGTTTAATTCAATTGAAAAAAAAAGGAGAATTCATTTGCAAAAAGGTTGAATTAGATTGAAAAATACTCGTACTATATATATCTTGCATTCTTCTTTGGTACCTATCCTTCAAAATATAGGTAGGTAAACTTCGATACCAAAGGGAAATTTACTCTGAACCCATTTTGAGTTGAAAAATAGAAAGAAAAAATATAAAATGGTCATAGGTTTTCAAAGGCGCGGAGTCCGATTTCCGATCCATTCGTACAAATTTCGTTTGAGTTTCTTGCGAAATCGCACGCCCTAAATCTCTAAATAACTCCGATCCTATGTAACCTCGGCCTTAATCTTGACACCTTTGATTCTCCTCAAGATCAACTTGATCGAAACGAAGGTTTTCCATCATGTGCCAACCCATAAACAACTAAATTTATTGTTATCAATTTGTTAATCTCAAATAGGTAGGTATTACATTCTATTATTGAATTTGTACGAAATAACTTGATCTTCCAACTATAATATTTATGTGGAATAGTCAACTTGTGCCAAATATATAACCTGAACTCTAAACTTGATTTGTAGGTGTAAGACCATAACTTAAATTTTATATTGTTTCTCTAGGCTCTGGAATTATTCACGCACATTTCACTTTGGTGATATTGTAAATCCACTCTTTCCAGCTTGGATATGAGTAATACCCTTACAAAATATTGATTAAGCTGGGTATGAGATTCGGAAATGTTGTGTGTGAAATTGGTGGTATTTAGTTCCTGTACGGTAAGTTTGTCAAACCGGTTACACAAGGGCAATAGTAAGACATTTTTCCTTCAGTTTTGTCACCGACATACCTATTTTCAACTTAGATAGGTACTAAAAAGATTAGTGAAGTTACCACATATCATGATGACATTCTTCGATAAGCTGAGGTAGTACAAGTACCTTTGTTTTATAATGTTGATCTCATAAAGTGCTGTACCTATTTTGGTTAATTTTGTAGGCATGATTTTGGTACCAAATGTATTATAAGATATTTCAACTGCAGTTGAAATTTGAAAATTTATTGTTGGTACGAAGCTACCAGGCTAGGTTTGTGGTGATCTGAATTTCCTACTCGTGCTCTATGCTTGGCGACTTTTATAATCATTGTATCCCTTCATTATTTTGTCAACTGATTGTTCACTTCAATGCTTCTCACTGCTGGAGAGTTGCATAATTTGAAGCACGGTAATTTTTGATTTTGTTACTGCACGTGCCACCATGGATATTGATGGTTAGTACTGTTTTGAGTGGTAGTCACTGCTGGTACTCAGATAATTTATTATGTTGGAGACATTTGTCGAGCCTAATTGATTTCAATTGTGATAACAGATTATTATCTTCTATTATCAAGAATAGGCGCTCAGATTGATTCTGCTTCAACAGGGAATAGAGGTGGTAATTTCTGACTGAACTACTCCTTAAGAACTAACTTCACCAAATGAACTACTCCACGACTTAGTTCACTTCACTCAAAGATAGTTCACTAGGTCTACAGACGTGTGGTACCTACTATAAACTCATCATGAAGTATCCATCATTCATGGAACTAGGAGAAAATAACTCAGTCTCAGTCCCTCACTACCTGCCCGCTGATGAGCTAGTGGGGGACTTCCATTGCATGGGTAGGGATTTTGCACTTTGAACCTCAGAATCTGATTCAGCGCCCTTCAAAACCCCCTTGTGCAAAAGGGGGGCCCGCCCAGGTAGAGGGGTTAGTGACGTCAGTTAGGCCCAAATTACAAGACCCATTTTCGGTAACTTTGAATCGTCGGATACCCATCATATAGCACCTTTTTATAAAACCCTCATTAAGATCTTTCAACTAGAGACCCAAAAACGAAGTACTCGTACCCTTCTCTACCAGGGACGTAATTAGGCTGGGGTGTCTTGAGGAACCAACTCTTGAAAACTTCTAAGAAGGCCACTCGTTCATGGATTGTCACTCTCTAGGAGGCTCTATGATCGTGCTGTCTCTGTAATGAGTTGAGTAGGTACTTACCTCCTCAAAAGTTATTTGTGTTGTTTCACCATAGAAATAAATTTCTTTAGCAAATTTGGGAAACAGATGCCATCTTGAACGTTAGTTAGTTCTTAAGGCACATGAGAATTTTTCTAGCTTTTTCTTATTCCAGAACATGAAAAGAAAGAAGGTCTCTTTTCCTCAGGGTCAGATTATCCACCTCTCCATAGTTTGGTTTGCTTCCTGGTGGAACATTTATAAGCTCGTCGGCAACAATAGAACACGTAGTAATTTTTCTCAAAAGCAATTTTTTGCAAGAAAAAATCTAAAAGATAAGCCTTGGACAGTCATACTTGAAATGACGTTAGCGTTTCGAAGATTTCAACTTTTATTCCTCTTCAACTTCACGTCCTCATTCGTCTTCAGTTGCTAGTTTTGAGCCCAAGAAAATGGGAAAAAAATCTCGTATGATAGGGCCTTTAGTTGATACTGTGGTCAATAAGAATTGTGACGCATTGATTCTTTATTATCAGGCCCAGCACACACTAGACACTAGGTACCTATTCATTCTTCCGAAGAAGGTATGCTTTCTTTTTTTCAGCACCGCCATTTATAATAAAAATTAAATACATTGTATTCTCGAAATTTAGAATAACTCATGGAACCATACAGTTAACACTACAGGGTGTGTTTCAATAACTAATTTTTGGAAACTCGAATACTTAATAATCATTTCTACTTTTATTCTTAGATATCTACTTACCTACCTATTTACCTAAAGAAAAAAAATTTTTGTGCTGTACCTACTTAGTGATCACCATTAGGTCTTGTTTTATATTGCACGAATTCATGTAGTCTTTTTCTTGTGTTAGCTTAGTTGATCCTAGATAAGTTTTAAAATCCAATACAATTTTATTAGTGTTTCAAGTCTGCACTTTTACGTTATGCATGTTTCTTGTCTTGGAACGAGGTAGCCATGGAAATTAATGAAACTACAGCAACCTATCAACATCTAACTATACTCTTGAAAATGAAACGAATTTCACACAGAAAGGAAGACTAGGAATTCTGAAGGAAGTCTGACGAATCGTACCGACTAGTGGGTTCTTGTGGGACCACTCAGGTCGTACGACGTAGACGTGCGTAGTCCGAGTCGTACCTACGTAGTCGGCTCCAGTGTGACTGCAGCCTTACTGTTCAGTTATCTGTGAGGAAGCTACTCGTAATGATGCACCTCATGATTAATTTTCCATTTACGATTTTTGGGTTCCCTACTTATACGACTCATTCATCATCCTATCTATATTATGCTTTAACCTATTCTATTTGTTTTATTTTTTCAGGCAGTGAGACCTGCATGCCTGCAGTAAAACGCCTGATTTTATACGTTGGATGTAACAAACCTCCTTCGCCTCGCCCCGCTCTTGTCTAGTAGTTCTGCTCGATTAGCTGCATGCTACCTTTCTACCTCCCACCCTCTCGTGCCATTCAGCCGTGATGCTTGGATCAAGTGATTTCGTTGAGAAGTTTAAGAACTACCTACAACTGATAATGGTAACATCAATAAAACTAAACTCGCAGTCGGTGCCGCTGAAAACCAAACGTATCTTCTTGAGTAGTTTCTAAAAAAAAAAAAAGAAAAATCCTCAAGGGTGGTAGTGATACTTTATTATCAACTATTCTAATCGCTGCGGGCAGCTAATAAATGACTACACAATCCTGAAGGTCATATTTTTTTGTTCTACTATAGTTTAACGATATTGCCTAGTTACGTAACGGGATGGTGACGTTCACATTCGCCATGGATCATCGTTGATTCACCATATCACCAAAAACGAGCAGATTAAAACTACCTAATTGTGTTAATCGTTCTAAGTTCTAGCGACAAATTACTGTATCCAGTATAATCTAGCACTCTCAGTGCGGCAGCATATTCATAGAATTACGCCTCTGGCGGGATTTTTAATAACTTGAAATTAATTCTTTCACTGCGTTGCCATATGGCCACACCCGCCAGGGGCGAAAGCTGACAGCGTTGCCATATGGCGACACCCGCACTGGGAGTGTTAAGATGGTTCACAGAATCAACTGAATGAAGTTCCACCTAACTTTATTACCGAGTCAACTCCACAGCACTTAATGAAGCACATTCTGCTATTAACGAACTTCCCTCCTGTTTCTAATTGGTCATCCATGATCCCTGCTAACTTGAAAATGTCAAATGCTCGCGTTTCCATTGTTTTACAACGCTGTTAAACGTATGTAGCTTAAACGTGTGTAGTTGATTTGAACTGATACCTACCATCATTAAGTTTATTTACATGAGTTATGTACCGACGATTAAATAGTATAGAAGCTCTCCACTCTCAGTTCTCAATGTGATTTTTAATTTCACTCGATTCCTATTCATCTTAGTTAAAACATCACTCTCCGAAATACCAAGTAAATAAAGAGTTGTTGGTGGGGGGGATATTTCCCGAGGAGTGAAATCCCTTCATCGCATTCCATGCTAGTCGAACTGAAAAATAAGTTGCTTAACGAACTTTAGTCATCCGTTTACATAGTCTTAAGTTTATATAAATTTAGATAAGTTAGTTACTATGGGTTCGCTGGTACTGTGGCGAACTGAGACTTGAAAGATAATTCGAGGTGTAAAATTAATAAATGGGAACCTACTTAAAGTGAAAGCTATTATATATAAAGTAGGCTCTGCTTTAATGTCTATCTTCTCTGTTGCAATTAGAGAGCCTAGATTACTAGGTCCCTAATAGCGTTGCAACTAGAAAACGTATGTACCTGTTTTCTGGTTGCTGCGCTATTTGGGTTATCAATTCGAGCAATTTTCATTTGGCTTTACTACTTTGAACTACGAAAAGCTTTTTCCTCTGTAGGCTCCATTGTAATTTTTCTCGATGTCCTTCCTTTCTCTCGAGATTGAACAACTTTGGTTCTGCATGCCCTACGAATTCGATTTATTCCAGCCCGCTATCATTCATGCTACCTTTATTCAGTGTCCTCATAGTGGTATTCCTAAATTTCAGTTTTAATACCTAATCAGGTAGGTAGTACCCCTAACTGGCAGCATGATGCATGTTGATCCATATGAAAGAATATGCAACTCATTTTGTCTTTCTTCCCCATTAGACTCAAGCTCTTGATCGATGTTGAATGGATCCAGATCAATTTATATCCTGAACCGTGGTGGATGTAAAATTCGTTAACCCATGAAGGCCCGAGCAACCCAGGTAGCTCGATCGTTTGTAATGAAACAATGATTTTATCACACCTTACTTTCATTTTTGTCACGAAACTAAGGATGTCCATTATTTATCCTATCCTAGAAATAACTAGCGCATGTCCAACACATGTTGGCTATTGTACTTATTAGATTGCAATACTGTAGAATATATATTATATTTTCCCGTTAATTTTGGTTTTTCTTCAAACGTCCTCATCCCGAGTTAATTGATATATTTTAACCGGGGACCTGGAAGCTAGGCCTGGAAACTCGAGAAGCGTTCTGATTGGTCGACCTTCAAGCACAGCAGCATTGCACTCTCCACGTCCATCGCCAAAAGTCAGAGTTGGTAGTCAAGTTTAGACAGTATTTAGTGAAGTAATAGAGAAACAAAATTACCTTTCTGACGCAAAGAAGGATTTTCAGCATTGGAAAGTGGATATTTTGATATACTTGTGAATAACCGGGACTCAAAATAGTGGGATAAATCCGAAAACATGTACTTAATAGCATCATCACTTGGAACGTGGACTGATCACAAGTGGCTAAAATTTTACTGATCATGGATAGTTTCAATTATTTTTCCTCGGATATTTCATTATAATTTATTGTCTTTTATTAATCATTGGTAATTTCATTATCATTGGTAATTCAAAACATTGGTCATTAATCAAAAGAAACTGCCGAGACTCTGAATAAACTCGATTTCCATAGGGATCGTCAGCATGCAAGTCGAGAGCCCTTCTATTTCACCCCAGAATTCACATGTCAAGAGTAGCACAGGTTGTTAGAACGTGGCGACTTTGGTCAATGGGGAATTATCAATTTTATCAACAATAATGGAGTCGTAAGGCAAAACTAGTTTTAAAAAATTAATTGAAATATTTATTATTGTAATATGGCGGGAAAGTGACGTTGAAAAGGGTGTCGTCTGTCATTGGCCAATTCCGTCCAAGATGACAACCTAATAAAACGAAACACAAAGCCCATCACTGTTTGGGCTCCAGATTAGTGAGAATAGAATTTACATAACCAATAAATTGGCTGAATTAATTAATATTCATTAATTTTTAGTTAATTATTTAAATTATTCCTATTTTCACTGAAATTTACACGATCTCAGCGCATTCGTATTCGGTTCAGTTCTTTTAGTGTGACGTTGGAAAGGGTTTCTCAAAGCCTTTGGAATTCCACCTGTTATTCAAACTGAGATTGGGATTATATTCCAAGTTTTCTCCATACCCAAACAATAAACTATTTTTTTCTTTGTATTGGCAGTGTTATTTTATTCCAAATAACAATACAAAGGCAGAAAAAATGTGATTTCCTCATACACGATACTTCCCCATTCCCAACTGGCGAGCTCGTGACTCAAGTTCGAATGAAGGTATGTGGTAGGAAATGTTTTTATGCAGTTGTGTGCTTCCTTAGTTCCAATAGTTGGCACTTGGAAGCACCATCGCATGGGCTCTGAAACGCTTGCTGCTATTTCAGCGTTAGCTTTCCTCTCTGTCTTCGTTACTCTGTGATTTTACTGTAAACAATAAATTAACTAACTTCTTAGAAAACTGAACCGTGAGGGTTGAGAATTATATTATAAATTATATTATAGAATGATTTAAAAATATATACTCGAATGGAATTAACAGTTCTATATCTTTATTCTACAAAAAAAGTCAGAAGTCCCAATTTAAAAAAAAATCGCCGGACATATTTATCTTAGTCTACCAAAACACATTTAAGTTAATGAAAGCTTCTAATTCTGTTCTGTTACGTAGGTAGGTACCTACCAGCTAAACGTAGATTAGGACCAATGTGGCCGGCAATTTGGTAATAATTTATATCTGCAGTTCACAAAGGGATCTCAGTCCTTTTATACAGGCCATGAGTTATTAGGTACCCACATGAGGCAGCTTACTATGTCTGGGAAAGTTAGTCCCAGTCTAAACAAAGAGTTTTGAGGACTTTAATGTAAACAGATAATGCAAAATTTCGTTATTGAGATTGCCTCAGCCTTCGGGGAGAGTAATATTTTCATAGATAAATTAGGTAACAAGGTTTGTTGAAAGCTCAGTTAAAGCGGCTACCTACTGTGAGATTCCTTACAAAGTACCTACCTACGTAGACTTAACCCACGGATGTTGCCTATGTCAACTTTATTAGGAGAGGCGAGTGGAGCGGGTGACTTGTGATCAGAAAGCAAGAAGATGAGGGAGGACAAAAGGTTACGTCTGAGCCGGCTTTGGGTTCATTTTGAGAGTGATAGGAACCGTCGACTTGACCGTGAGGAGGAACCGGGACTCTTCTTTGGGTTTGAAGGTTGTTGGACGGATGGAGTAGGAGCCTTCGGGCAAATTATCTACTTCGAGAACCACGAAGCCAGCTCTGAAAAAGAAGCATTATTTCGAGGTAAGAACTAAGTCTTAAGGGGGGGCTGGGCACTGCCCAAAATGTCCTGAAAAATTCCTAAATCTCGGCTATAAAAGAGTTTATAGGAAGTCTTACCATAACCTGATTACCACTATTTGGGAATAACAAGTTTTGGAAAAAAAGGATAACCTCCCTTCCCCTAACCATTTAAACGTTGACAATTTATTTCAAAACTTTCTCTGTTAATAATCTATCAATTTCAAAAAGGTTTTCGACATTCCTTCTATTATTCAACTATAGAAATTTTAAATTTGGATACATCGTTGGCCTCAGGGTTTGAAAAAGAAGAGTTATGAAAACAAAAATAATATTGATAAATTAATAGCTGAGAAAAGTTCGAGGAACTGTTTAATACCCATCCAGTTTTTTTTTAAATTGAATTGCCCTAGCAATTGAAAAAATAACAAATAACACAAAGCTCCATATGGATCCAGAATAGCAAAAAGATCCAGAAAAAAAGAGAACAGCATTAGCCAATAAAGATATAAAAGCACAGTGTACCTGTAATCGCCAGAATGTAAGAGCTGCTGAGGACCCTCAGGATTCAAAGGAACGACGTCAAAACCAATTTTAGGGATGGGAGGCGCCCGTAGTTCTATGCAAATGGACCCAGGACCTGATGGGGAGAGTGATGATATTGTCATTGATGATTGATGTAGATAGCTACTTGAATTATGAAATCCTCCTTGAAGTATGTAACTTGATACATTAATAATTATTTCATGAAGTTTGTATGAGTTTAGATAGGTATATGAATCGGGGGGGGGGGGGGGGGGGGGGGGGGGGGTGTTCTGTAACTTTGGAGTTATCACAACTGTTGAAAACTACTGTTGGAATGTCAAAACGGCAGAATGATTCAGTCACCTAACTTCATCTCGACAAATCTGCTCACCACCTCCCGAGGTGGTCACAAGCTTGTCCACAGCGGACCGCTTTAGTCGATGTTGCTTCCTAACAGAACACCTCGCTTGCAAAACATGGCAGCGTTCATCACCAAGTTACTAACTCAACTGTTGTTACCAACAGTTGTTTCGCTTACAGAACACCCTCCCAGTGTTGCATTTAGTTGAATAGAGAGTAGAAGTAAATAAGAATACCTTTGAGAGTCAAATGATAGTCTGGGTTGTTGTCATAACTAGCTGGAAAATTTCTGCAGCCACCAGCAGTCAGACCTTTCCACTCTCCGTCAATGACCTAGAAATAAGAAGATGTAGCATCATCAAACTAGGACTGGTTTAGCAATATTTCAATCGAGGTTCTGGAAACAGTTAGGAGGTTACCTTCTCAATATATTTGTATGGGTCGATGATTGGAGTGAGAGTGAAGGGAGAAGTAGCGTATACCCTCAGGCTGTAGTAGATTGTAGTGGTTTTCTCGTATTGAGAAATTACGAGCGTGAAATCACGGCCCTTCACTTCAGCTAAGTTGATCTTTGCCAGGTAATGAGGGCTGTTGATTCGAGCGCCATCTATCACAGGTTCAGGCTCATCTGGAAATAAAAGATAGGGCACTTCTTCAGTTAAAATTGAAGAAAATTACCATTTTTCTCATGATTGGACGTGGAATATCTTCTGGGAGAAATATTTCAAGCAATTCACACAAAAATGCTGGGACGGAAATGTTCCAAATCTGAACCCAGGTAACATTGCCTCCTTGGCAGTACGATGGTGTTTGATAGTTGCCTTCCATGCAGTAAATTGTGGGTTCAAATCGATATTTCCTTGACTTTATGTTACTGGTGTTCCAGTTCTACTAGAGCTCGAATTCATGTTCCAACTACATTTTTTTCTGTTCTGTTCTGTGATCTGTTTTAGCATGGAACACGCTTTTAACGGGACCTATCAGGCAAAAAACGACCCTTAAATGCGACCAGATGCTTTTTAAGTACAACCAATCGTTGCTAGGGGAAAATAACTTCCTCAATTTCCACCCCACAAAAATCATTCACCCACTCGTTGGAAAGCTCTGAATTTATTATACATCACACCACATCCTCATCCTGCCAATTTCCCCCTCCTTCTACCTCCTTCAGAGGACTACTGCTACGTAGGCAAACAAACAATGTTGGTTGGAGTTATCAATTTGGCATTATGATGGGTACCTTCACAACATTATGCAGCGCGCTAGTAGAAGCATCTACCAAATTGTCTAAAATGATGATCCAGGTCATCGATCTAAGCAAAAGTCAGTACCTACAATCTATAAATAAAATCGGCTAAAATTGCAACAGAAAATCAAAACCGTTTTGCGATTTAAAAGAGAGAGAAAAAAAAGAATTGGCAATAATATGGTATTGTTTATCGAAGTGAGGGAACAAGTAACTAAACATCTGCCGAACAAATGGATGAACACAGATGTTTAAGAAGAGGAAACTGAAAAACCAGGTCACTTACAGGGGTAATAAACGCGCTTCCCCTTGTTGGCGTAGATGAGCATGGTAATGTACTCCTTATTGTATTTGAAGTCTTCAATGTCAGTGATGTGACGGGTAAGTAAGACCCAGGCTGCTCCAGTCTTCACGTCGCTGCTCATTTTCAACCTATATTGAGGATTTTCGCCAACTGTAAAGCTATCCTTGGCTGGGCCAACACCTGCACTCCATTCTCTGTAAGAAATATATGAATCAAAGCCATGTAATGAGAAAAGAGAGTGAATCCTATCAAACAGTTAGTCAAGTTATATTAATAAAGTAGAAACTTCAATTTATGTCAATCACACTCACTCGTGAATGGTATAAGTGTAGGTGAACATGTTAGGATTCCAGTTGATGTAAATTATATCAAAGAAATGTAGGAGAGATTTGTAGTCGATCCAAAATACACCATTATCGTAAAAAGCGGCGTTTTTAGGGTCATAGTCCAATTCTTGGCATAGCTGTTTGGTCCAGTGGTTGACATCTAATTCGGAATAATTGCCACGCCATCGAACGTTTGACCAAGGATTTTTCAGTTGTATTAGCCTTTCTTTCTGAAAACGAGAATCAGACATGTACTCCTGGATTTTGTGATGTCTATGGTGTGAGAGAAATTAGTTTGTGCATGGGCGAAAGAGTAAGTTCCTCCACTTTACCCCCTCTTCCCCCGGTACCCGGGATTTTCACTTAGTTTTTTTAAACCATTTTAGAACAATAAGTTCAGTTAAGAGAATAAGGCAAATTGAACTCAGCACACGCTCAGCCCATGCGCAACCTACGAAGATGGGTTGGCCCCGGTACTGCATATTGAACCCAGCAGTGTGCATCCACGTTCCTCGATTTCTAGTTCCAAGCCGATGAAACTTCTCCTGGAAACCCACGAAAACTGTGCGACGACGACAAACCTGGCCATGCGTGCAAAGCAACTGCATGGGATAGCCGTGGGGTGGTTCAAAATGCGGCACCTGATGCAAAACTGTGTTTCACATTATCCCCCACGCGTGTGCTGGGTTCAATTTGCGGCGGGCCTAAGCCTGTAAGTAAGCCCAAATCAAAAACAAAGTGACAATTTCGAACGGTTGAGGTGACAAGGAAAAGAAAGTGGAAGGTTTTCACGTTTACAGTCTACAACAATAAGCGAGTATTGAAGGAGCGTGTGATTGTACTGACTGGAAGGTAGTGAGCAGATACTTGAATTCCTGTTAGGTTGGCACTGGTTGAGGGTCTTTGGTTGTCAGAGGGGGAGATTCCATGCACAAATCTATTTCTCTCACGCTGTAACAACTAAACTATTGATGGCAAAGTTTTCACATACCTGAGCAACCCTCACATCTAAGATAGCGTAAGCATGGAGAGCGACTAGACCTGCTCGCTTGCTTTCTACTTCATCCATATCTGGAGTAGCAGCCTAAAATAAGATCAAACTATTTGAGAAATATCAAACCATATGGTATGAAATAGTGATTTTACTAACAGCCTGCAGTGGAATAGCTCATCATTCAAGTCAGTACTCACAGTCATTAGCGCATCTCCATTTTTCATTCTCTGCATTATCATACGAAATAATTCGTCAGCATCCTTGCGAGGCTCCCCACGGGGCTTAAGAACAATACGCTCGGGGATCCATCCAGTCAGGGCATGTAGATCGATATTCTACGAGTAAATTTCCAGCATGAGTTGATGAGCGAATTTTCAAAGAATAATTTTAACCGATTTGGTAGGTGATTCTTATAGGAAATTTCATGCTGACTCCGAATATATCATTGGGTTCCTATGTTTCAGATGGTAATAAACAACAAAAACCTCAAAGAACACTTTTTTTTAAAGCGAGTTTTGACTAAGTTTTCAAAATTTGACCTCTTGGAGTACTCCGAAAATTCTGGCCTATGAACTCATCCTTCCTTTTGACAATTGAAGATTTTTTTGGAATTTTCAGTAATTGTTTTAGAATCTTCTAACAAGAAGAATCTTCTAGAAGATTCTAAAACGGATTTCCACGAAGACAATTTTCAATAATTTGCATTACTAAAATTTTGAAGGCATTGCAATAGCTTCATTTTCTTCGGAAATTCGCTAAAACGAACGGTATCCATGTGGTCTAGAGTAATCCATGGATTACATATGGCTTGGCCATGGTTTTGAACAAACACTCGGTTAACTACCCACCTACCTAACATGAAAAATATGAGCAAGTTTTGGATTCATGTTTCGTGAGGTATGAGCGTTCAACGATTTCGCAAGTGCTATCGCTACATCTCTGTAAGCTGATAGAATGAACAAGGGAAGGTGTTACCTAGTAGGAAACCAAGGGCTGGTTTACAGAAGAGAGCAAATTTTAAAGGTGTCGTCTAGGTACCTACAGTAAACTGGCAAAGTCCGACGTTTAGAAACTAATCAAGGAAAGAACAGATTCTTAAAAAAATTGTTTCTCCAGTAAGAACGAGGGATGGAAACTTCCAGTAATTTTCCAGAACTAAAGGGTTGGAGTTGGATTTCGGCAGGGAACGTAAGAATGAAGGTAGGTAGATACCTACAAATTGTCCTGGTTTGAAACCCTGGCCGACCAGTAAGTACGCACCTACCTCAACGGACAATGGGCTACTTG
>JAEMON010000005.1:9731385-9747119 GCA_030264115.1 Lygus lineolaris
GATTCTGAAAGGAATCGTCAACATGCAAGTCGAGGTCGAGATACCTTGTTTCTTTCAGTGGTGACACAAGGCAGACTGGCTCAGACAGTTAGGGCGCGTGGACAATTCAGTCTGTGCTGTCAGTTGGTATGGTAGGGAGCGAGGGTTCGAATCCCACTCCCGCGATAAATTTTTACATGGACTATTTAGTTCTAGTTCCCAAAAGTTTCGCTAGATGGAGTTACTGTAAAAGGCAGATTTCCAGCACGTCATTTTACATTGAGTGTACCTTCCTTCTCCTTCTTCCACGGTAGTATTGTGAGTGGTAAGGAACCCCCAAGTTAACAAGTAAAACTCGTGGTAGTTTCAAGAATTCGATAGTTACCTAATGTTTATACACAGTTCGAATTCACTAGGAACTGTACTCGAAGAGATGAAGACATTATAAAAATCGATCTCAATCCTCTAGTATCACCTTATGACGATCTTTCCTATTTATACCTTTAAGTAGGTACGTATTTCAGGAATAAAACTACTTAGTAGTTCGATGGATTGATAGGTACTAGGTACTGAAATCTGAGCAGCTCGTTTCTTGTACTCTTCGGCCCTGGTGATCCATTCTTTTCTGTCCTCAAACGTCGGGAAGTTGTACGCAAGATCCATGAGGAGCCGCGCAGCTTGACTATAGTAAAAGGCGGCTGCATCCACATGACTGTTGTTATCGCATTCAATGGCTTTTTTCGCCAAATAAGTCGCTTCCCTGTACGGTCCAAGGAGGCGGGCTTTCCTCCTAGGCGATAAGTCCATCACAATACATTCTAAAGGCCAGATGAGATGTACCATGAACGTCGGAATCTCCCTTTTTCGGTTGTTGACAGCATTTCAATAATTCTTGTGAAACTTGGAATTTGGAAAAACCTGTATTCACCGGATGTTATTAGGTAATTTACATACATCCTGTTTACAGCACCTACCTGACTTATCCATGGATCAATTGGCACGGCCATTTTTCATTTACCCAACAACTATGATATACAGAGTTACCTAATCATTGGTTTCAACTTTTGCACATGCGCAGTTGCTACGGCATATTCAATCGTTAACAAATTTATATGGCATTCAATCGTGAAAAAATGTATGTGGCCAGTGGTGGTGTTTGCTTCCTCACTACGGAAGGTAGGAAGCTACCTATCGGCAAGAATTAAAAAAAATTGTTGTCCTCCAAAATCAAAATTTCCACTTGCTTTTTACGTTTCAAAGCTTTCCGTGTCTGTTTGTCTGTCGGTCTGTGGTCAATTCCTTGTCCCAGGAAAAACTATATGAAGATGAGGTCCGAATTCCGGGATCGTGCGGGTCAGTCCCGTGACGGTCCCCTATGAATTTCATCGCCATCGGACCACTAGTAGCGTGAGCGCATGCGCAAACGTGAATTTCCTGAAACCCCTGTATCTTAAGTTTCTAATTGACCTATTTCGCTCAAATTTGCAGGGCCGTTGTGGATTGACTCCAAGACAATAACCTATGAATTTCGTCACGTTTGGATAATTAATAGCTACTGCGCAAGCGCTAACTCGAAATTCGTTGTCATAGGCGTATCTCCGGAAGTACTCGACCAATTTCGGTGAAATTTACAGGGATTACGCGAGTTAGACACTGGAGGGTCCTCTATGAATTCCATCGCCATCGTACCACTAGTAGCGTGTGCGCATGCGCAAACGTGAATTTCCTGCAACTAAGATTTCTCTGTCCCTAATGGACCGATTTCGCTCAAATTCGGAGGGTATTTGGAGGTTGATAATTACAATCGAAATTCTACACAATTATATCAGTAATATCCACTGCGTTAGCGCAATTTCGAAATGAATTTCATAGTCATAACTCCGGAAATCATCGACCGATTCTGGTGAAATTTTCAGAGATTGTCCGAGGTAGCCACTAGATAGTCCCTTATTATATAGTTGATAGCCATAGGACCACTAGCGCATGCGCTAACGTAAATTTCATGAAACTACAATTTCTCAGTTCCTAATGGACGGATTTTGCCCAATTCCGGAGGGTCGTTGAGGGCTGACTCCAAGATAATTACCTATGAATTTCGCCACAATTGGATAAGTGATTGGATTAAGTGAACTCCGAAACTATTCCCCCAATTTGGTTGAAATATTCACTAACTGACTCCATACGTCCATGTGACAAAAGTGAGGAAGCTATACTGCTTACTCAACTTGGCAGACGTTTTTCAATTTTTTTCATTGTCTTATTATTTTGATGGTTTTTGTACACTGGCTTCCTAGCTTTTTCATAAGAGCAACTATCCATAAAGTCGCAAAAAAAGTTTCAATGGCACATCTCTCAGGAGATCAAGTCTTTAATAATACGAATTTAGTAGCCAAAACCAAACCCAATAGCTACTCAAGTAACTTTTTTTTTAAATGCAACTTACCTAATGATTTACTAAGATTTTAGTTGACGGCCAATCAATGTGGTTTGGGTTTGTGACCGTCAACGTAGAAATTTCTAGTGGCTTTGGGAAGTGTGAGTTCAATCCCGTCCAATTCTTTTGTGAGGATGATCTGGCACCCCAAACGAGAATTTTCTTTTAGGAATGGCGCCAAGTCTAAAAGATCTTCTTCTTTGTCGGTGGCTGCTGGAAGTTTGTCGATCTGTAAATGAAACAGTAGTTCATAATCATGATACAGACTATCCTGAAAAATGTGATTTTGGTACCGTAAAAGTAGGTGACTTTGCACCACTTTTCACTATTTTCTTGGAAAACATGAATTTTCATTCTCTTAACCAACGTAGAAAAATATGATAGTGGTGTATATGAGTTCTTCATAATCTGACAAACACAGTACCAGTCCTTGAAAAAAAGTATGATGCTTTTCATATGCTAATTTTTTTAATCAAAAAGTGGTGCAATGTTCCCAGGGGGTTTAGGTGACTTTGCACCACTTTCGAAATCCCCCCTGAAATCAATTTTATTGAGGCTCTTTTGCATCGTCACCTACTCAAATTTTTAAAGTAACATCAACTGAGAATGTGGGTACATAAATAAGCCATTTTTGAGAACAATTTGAAATTTATTAAATTTTTGGTATACTGTAGAAGTAGGTGACTTTGCCCTCGGATGGTAACTTTGCACCAAAAAACCACTCACAAAGGTGGTGCAAAGTTATATGACTTTTCGGTGCAAAGTTACCTACCACTCATTTTTCGACCATGGAAACGTAAAAACTTGAATGATTTCAAACGGGATATTGTTCACAACTAATTTTTATACAAATGTAGAGTGTTGCCTTGAAATGGCAGTAGGAATTAGTTCAGCAGCCAAATTCGCGGGAGCACGCTTTGGTCACAATATAACACAAACTTCCAACGTGAAGATAACCGTATTTAACCTTCCCGCAGACCATTGAAAAGGTATCCATTTGATACTCTAACATCTAGTGAATAGTTGTGATTTCTCATGGATCGATTACAACCATGCATACACGTGACGTAGCGAAATGAACAAACTTACTTTTTGGTGCAAAGTTACCATCCGAGGGCAAAGTCACCTACTTTTACGGTACCTTTGTAAAATTCACGATGTTATTCTATAACTACGCTTTATTCTTCCCTAATATCAATCCGTGAACTAACCAAGGATGGATGTACATAAACGTGACAGGTGGTACAGGCTAGAGAGGCCTCACAAGCCCCTTCCATACTGATCCCATAACGGTGGGCAAGATATAAGACGTTGTCACCAACTTTGCCACGGATTTTGTGTTTCCCACCTTCCTGGTCTACGTAAGTGACGGACACTACCTCCTCTTCTGATTTTGGGTCCTAGAAAACAAGAGAAGATTCATTTAACAAATAATTAAAAAAAAAAAAAAACGTATTGCGCCAATAGGAATGTATTTTGAAGGATGGATCCTTAAAGTGTCTGGGTTACCTAATATTTCATTCCCTAATCTATGTGGCCTACGAAACATCAACACTTCAAGAAAAAGTGTGTGTTTGTACTAGTAACTAACCAAAAACTAATTAATTCAGACCAATTTATGTCTTCAAAATTAAAAATGGCACTATCCCCAAGTTTTGCGTACCAGGGATTGGATTCCTCTTCTGGGACATCCCCAAAAGTTTGGCAGTACCTAATTCTATAATTCCTATATAGGTGTGTTCCAGCTAAAAAGTTGGGTTCAAATAAGGGCGGGGGAGGGAGGGGGGTTATATTGAGTTCGTATGTTTGCAAGGATGTTTCTCAAGGTCAAGGTTGAATTTGACCTTCGGCTTGATCTTAATTCGAACTGAAAAATTCAGTTCGAACAAACCTGAGGTTGCAGAAAGTTTCCCTGGTAGACGTCCCTTCTCCTCCGCAGGTTTGTTCCAACTAAAAAGTTCAGTTCAAATAATACTCAGTTTGAGAAAAGGTTCAACTAGGATTCCAACTAGCTGCGGTTCAGCGTATGTAAAATAATTGACGTCACCTTGTACCGCTGTGTTGGAACAAACCTAAGGTTGCAGAATGTTTCCGTTTATCAAACTCAACCCTCTTCCTCCGCCGAAGAGTTCAGAAGAGGGAAAGAGGAGAAGAACAAGGAGGAAGAAGAGGGGACCAAAGACTCTGCCATATTATATTCGGCCTCTTAGGGCACATACCTGGAAATCTATGGGATTAATATGTCTGTCAATGGCTTATCGATAGGAATTTATCGAAACTCTAATTTGAAAAATTGTTGAAAACTTATACCTACTTGTAACTGATTAGTTTTGAAGAGCTAACGTGACTTTTATGAAAAAAAGGCACTAGGTATTCCATTCAAATTCAATTAAAAAAAAAAAAAAAAAAGGAGATCGACTAAAGGCCATAACACACTTGCATCCCGGAAAGTGAAAGAGAATGAGAGATAGTCAAGAAGACATCGAGATGCTAGCGATGGAACCTCGAAGAGGCCACAATTGAAATGCATGTCCATAACCCAAATAACAATCATATGAATGATGCCTGGAGTAAAGACCAACCACTGTCAAGCATAAAAAGAAAACGAACGCAGACCATGCGAAGGGTTAAAAAATATTGTTTTTCGGCGGTCTTCTGGGAGCAAAGGGAAAGAGGTAGAGGAAGGAGCGCAAAGCAGCAGGAACCATTCGCATTGGCTCCCCCCTCAGTCTACTTCAACCTTCGGCGTCCGCGTCCCAGGCGCGTCCGCGGATGCCGGGACGCGAGTGTGAAATGGCCTTTAGGTAAACCCATCAGCATTGACGGAGGTCAAACTTGAAATGAGTTTCATAACAATAAACTACAGTGTTGGAGGTTATTAAAAAAAAAAAACCTCCTATACCTTATAGCGTAAACCAGGCTTAAGTATAGCTGGCGGTTTATGTACCACAAGATTGTGCACAGAAGGGCAGCTAAAATAATCAATTTGACCAGGCAGATAGAATAGGATTCCAGTTGTTCTAAGTAGGTGAAGTTGACCTCAAACCACTTGGAACATGCAGAGTTGAGTTTGAGTTAAATATTTTCATCAACAGTGTGCGCAGATGGTTCTACGCACCTAAACTATTAACCTCAACTTGGACTGGAAATCCAGAGGTTCATTCCAACCAGCGACAGTTCAGGGTCAGGTAAAAAAAAGAAAAGAAAAAAAAAAAAACAATTTTCTACGCACACGTTTATTAGAAGTTTTTTTTGCAATATTGTGCGTAGGTTTACCCTTCTTCCAAAAATTGGCACCTTATGACTCACGTGAATCCACTTTTGCAGGGATGCTAAATGATGACGCACGTGCCTGACCTACCTAGGAGGGTTTGAGAAGTAGGTTGTCATTAAGGGGGTTATTAAGTAGGTTGTGGCATTTTAGACCTTGAAAATATAAATGACCTTTTAAAATTTACCTGACAGGTTGATGACCATGGTAGGGTAACCTACGTACCAATTTCAAAACTTTCACTAATCAACAAAGTCGGTGGACCAAAGAGGTAAGCTTCCTAAGAACTATGAGTTCTTTGGGGTGGACAGAAACATTATATACCCAAGATTTGAGGAATTGACGTCCGAGATATGTACCTACTTATACTTACTACCTACTTTGCGTGAAACGTGAAGACCAACTGGAAAAATGATTTATTTCTTAAAGGATTTGTTACCTACATGAGTTGGTTGTGGTGAACCAAAATAAACGTGACGTGACTAACGTTCCAAAAATGTTGATTCACAGTCACAGCAAATGGCAGGTGTAGGTCTTTATCTTCATCCAATAAGGCTATCCTTGAGGTTAAAGGGGACGGCAGTTACGTGAGGGGGATGGAAGATACCTAAAAGGAATCCCAGATTATCTACACAACCGATCGTTCGCTACTACCAATATCGTTATGCCTACCATGTAAACCCAAGTTGAAAGCAATACACAATCAACCACCATTCAAGTTTAAGTATGACCTTGAGGACAATCTATTGTGTGAAGTTCCTCTTCACCAGTAGTAGGCATGACTTCTTCTTGAGAAAGTGTTTGATTAGCCGCCACCAACAGGTTGATAAGCTCACTGCTATTGGTCGTATTATAACTGGTGTGATTCCCATCAACCGGTAATTGAGTGGTTAGAACAGGATTAGCCAAACTATGAATGAGTACAACTACCTGTCAAGAAAAAGTAAAACTAGGTTGGTACCTTCCACTCGAATTCTCCGTGGCGGTTGGTGACACCCAGCCAGATCGCACGTCTCTGTTCGCCACTTCGCAGCTTCGACTTTCCGGTTCTGACCGCACCCGCTCCACCCCTAAGAGGCCGAAGGATATGTGAAAAGAAATGGTGTTGTAATTGAAAAAACATTAGCTCGTTTGGCGGCTCAGGTGAAGAATTTCATCACCTTGCTTACCACCATTTGATATTGATAGATAATGGGGACAGAATGGGAAAAGTGATAACGAATATCAGCTGATTGAAGCTAGAGATCGAAGTTTCACATAATCGATTTCACATAATCGACGAACATCGATTCCCAAATCGGGTTACGCAATCCTTTGAGTAGGTACCTACCATGGAAGATCTACCATGGAAGATGGACCTACTGTACCTACGAGGTACAGTAGGTACCGATATCATGATCTTTGATGTTATACCTAGTTGTAGTTATTAATAGAAATGGGATTTTTAGATATTTAAAAATACGAAATAGGATCAACTTACTGTAGGTAGGTAAGTGTAATCTTGACAAAAGTATATTATTTACATGTTGCAATATTAAAATCGTGATATTCTGAGGGTAGTGAGGATACATGCCTCAGCTTCATTACCTATATCTACTTCTGTAATACCTATGTAATACCTCAGTATTATGGGTGGTATGCGGGTTACGAACTATGTAGGTGGTGTCTAGATTATGCGGCTCTAGGGGGCCTTGCACAGAGTAACGGAGACAACTTATGTTCAAAGGGATGAGTTAGAATCCGTTCAAATTCTAGGAAGGCCACCCAGCTCTAGAACTTAGTTCTTATACTCAAGAACCTTGTAACGTTTGTCAGATTCCCATTTCTGAGAAGAATTGTTTATAATTTTATTCTCGATTTAATAATTTTCATTCGTTTATTTCATTCGTTTCTTTTCCTATATTCTTTTGTAATTATCTTTCCACAACCTTAGGTTAAGTTTTCTAAATTAGGTAGGACACTTCCACCGAACTTCACAAGGCCCCAGTGAAGTTAAGTTGTCTCCGTTACTCTGTGCCTTTGAAGAAGGGTTACAATAACATTTCTCACAAAATTACTGAAAACTTCTGGAATATTTGAATTACTTCCTTAATAATATAAACGAATAAAACAGGTTTCAACTGATGCGGAGAGTCTACCTTCAGCACTGTGGAATTTTGTAGAAACTCGACATGGTTGGTTGGTTCTTTATACCCCGAGGAAAAACCGTCTCCGAGTACCACCGTTTTCGAAGAGGAAAGTAGGTTGGATTTTGGATGAAGTTGAAGGTTTCTTTAGACCGTTTCCGAGTGTTCTTTAGACTCGGAGGAAGTGACCGTCTCCGAGTGTTCTTTAGACCCGGAGGAAGTGACCGTCTCCGACTACCACCTGTTACCAAAGGAAGTTGGTGGAATTTCTGAATGAAGTTGAAGAGCTTTTACGACGTCTCTCTGTTCGCAAGCTCGTCCGCTATTACAAGAACAGTTCGTTCGGTATTTCCGTGGCAGAGAATTTAGCCACTTTCTATATTCACAATTATGTTTCGTGGCAGAGAATTTAGCCACTTCGGGATCTTCCTAATGATATTTCATGACAGAGAATTTAGTTACTCCTGTTACACACGATTGCAGATTTGTTTTAAGGTCATTTCACACCGGTCAGCAGTCAATCACTTCTTGCCCAAGATAGGTAACATATGTCTTCCTGTGAGAAGATATTCGTAGAGATCGGGCGCAATCCTTCCCAATTCCGACCAGGCCGAAAGAGGTTTTTGCGGACAATGGGAGAAATCTTCTCCAATTCCGACTCAGTACTTTAGATAATCACGGTGACTGTATACCAAATTTTGAAGACGTTTTTAGCAAAAGCTCAGTAACCATGGACTGGAATTTAGTGGAGAATGGAGATGTAGGTACGCAAAAGGCAACGGTTTCCAAAACCTGTTCTTGACTATTAGTTTCTAGTGCGGGAAGCTCATCCGCCAAGAAGTGGTCAAGGGTCAAGAGTCTGACGAATTTTAGGGCTGTGCGCGCCTCATATCCCCCTTTCCAGGGGGGTGAAAACCGTCCCTCAGAGGGAGGAGGAACTCAGTAGCGACAGCGGCATAGAATACTGATACTACCGTATATACTGCACCGTATATACTGATACTACTGGACAGCGGTGGGTGAACTTGCCGAACTAGCACGAGCAGCGATTTGTGGAGAGTTTTGGTACTACGCTGTGGATGTACCCTTGGAGATGGAAGTCGGCTCTTCTTGTTTCTCATTTCTCCATGGAGGAAGCGTTTAGAAATATTGGTCCAGGATAGTGCACAACCTGTGGATTACTTGATACAGAATTACATATTTAATAATTTAGAAGGTGAATTTATACTTTGAAGGTTGATTACTAATTTCAGAACAAGTATAGAATTTAGAATGCAATAGGAATGTATAACTAGAAGGTGAACTAATTTACAATTTGAAGGTAAATTAATAATTACAGAATTACGATTATTAGCTCATAAAAGGTGTAATAGAATTCCAGGAGTGGCTTAGCTTGATTTACCACTTTCTTCCCTCTTTTCCCTGGTCGATAGGTACTATAAGTATCGACATAGAGCAGTATCTTGGCTGGAGATGGAGCTAGGTGTGGGAGGGTGGCTTAGCTTGATTCACCACACTCTTCCCTCTTTTCCCTGGTCGATACTATAGTGTTGCAGTTCCCTGGCTGGAGACAGAGCTGGCTTTCTCGAGAGATAGATGTCAGTTCGGTTTTCTTCTTGCGATGTCGAATTTGTGGAGTTCTTTGGTTGCTGGAACAGGAGTTGTTTCCTCGTGGTGAAGGTTCCAGCAGCCAGGTCGAAGGGGTAGTTACACGCTACTCTGCTTAAAAGGCATTGAGGGTGCGCTGGTGCTCAGGTCCTTGGGACCGGGAACCTTCCCTTTTATGTGGATTACACTTCCAACGTCGTCTTGGTGGTGCTGACGATGATTTAGTCTGGAGATTGGAGGAGGATGTAGTCATTCTTGGCATTGTTCTCGGTAGTTCTTCTTCAGAGCTTGAATCTTGAGTCCCGGACAAGTCCTTTCGTAGGTCGGTAACGGTCCCCTGTAGGTACATTTCATCGCCATTGGATCACTAGTATAGCGGGAGCGCATTTCATGAAACACTGGTACCTATCTCAGTTCCTAATTGACCTATTTCGCTCAAATTTGGAGGGTAGTTAGGTGCTGACTTCAAGACAATCACCTATTAATTTCGTCACGATTTTACTAATTTTGGTCCATGGTAACTAAGGGCGGGATTTATAGACGGTCCTCGAGTTTCAAGGAGAGAATTTATTTTTTTTTCGTGCTCGATTCAAAACGTTCATTATTGAAAATAATAAACCAAAACTGGATACACCTCAGATTTGAGCTCCGATAATTCAGGTGGAGGGTTCCTGGAACTTGGTTGAAATTTAAATTACGCGAATTATTAATACTTACGTGTTCTATCAGTTGCTAAACATTTTATAAGAAAAGAGAGGCCTCATAGCGAGAAAAAGCGAAGAAACGCACTTGCCCCGCCTCACCCTAAATGAATGCGTAATTGACCATCCTATAAATAATGCCACTCGTCTTCTACAAAAAGGTATTGATTTCTAACCCAATTAGGAACCGTCGTTATAAACTCGTTAAGTTTTGCTGGCCACTTGATAGATGCGAGGTAAAATACAACATTAATTTGTATGCGCGAAATCAGATAATAACAACATTGCTCTCTTGATCAAATTATTGTTAATTCCGCCTATACAGAAATGTTTGGGACAAAATTAAGACTTAATTATTATTTCTTATCACCCATAATCCTCTGAAGAGATTTTGCTTTACCACAAAAATCTTAATTTAATTTTCTGTTTTGTATATTCTACCTACTTCCTTATTATGTAGTAAGTTGCTATTCCCGGTGTTAAAACTAGGTTGAGCTGAAGCTAATAATGCCTATGCTGCTGCAGTTTGGTAGTTCTTCTACTATGAAACATGTACCTATAGATACTGATTATTCATTCGTTCCAAGATACAATTCGAAGAAAACTTTAGCAAATCACGAGGGGTGAATAAAAACAAAAGATCTAGTCAAAAACTGGACAGTTGTTTTATAAACTGAATTGGCGGTTCGCGAGAATTCCCTTAATTATCTTATCTGGCTTTGCTATCGGTTAGGCTTCTGTACATCCTCTTGAAATGTATTGGCAAAACCTTCCTGTTCCAGAGTTTACCATAATATATGTTGCGTGCCGCTCGGTTAATTTGTAACTGCATTTCGAAATTGAGATAACTTTGAGATAAGTTGTGTTTTTATCAGTTTCGAGGAGTGGGGATCTTGATCAAGGTAGTAGTAGTAGTATCCACTTGAGACGATTTTAGATTAAGTATGAGAATCTCGAGAGGATTGTGGAATACAGTTTGAGTGTGTCTATTGGCAGAGTAACTCATGGAGGCAGGTCCACCAAATACTTCTGCGTCTCGGATCCGTAAAGTGTCAGCTATGGACAATGTGCCACCAGAACGTTTTGCATCAGTAAGTGCAGCAGGGTTAAGTTCAGACGGATCAATGATACAATCATTTGGGACATCCGTGTCCAAGAGTGTGTCTGAGGATATCATAAGTAGATCTGGAAGCCTAAGTGGAGGACTCTCCTCATCCGAACCTAGAGTTCGCAAAACGTCGCTTATAGATAGCATGCCATCACAAGGAAGTGAATCAATGATTGGGATGGGAAAGTGTAGTATAGTTGGAACCTTCGATGTAAGTGGTACAAGTAGTCCAGTTGGATTCGGTATTGGGTCAAAAAATAACAGTGGCCAATCCGAACCCAGGACTCGCAGAGTTTCTGACGTCATAGACAGTTTCGGAATTGGAAGTCCATCTTCGCCATCCTCTCTCAATCAGCTTTCACCGGTCTTCCGGTAAGTTTTTTTATTTTTGATTTGTACCTTTATGAACCTAAGAAGCCCTTTGACTTTGCTAGATTAATATCACTAGAAGGTTATCCGATGCCTTGTTATATCATACCGCATAGTAGCATGCGTTGATCATGCTTTGTGCTGATCAGTTGGCATCAATTCGGTGGGTAACCTGATGGCAGGAATTTATTATTATATTAGGCAAAATATTGTTGCCTCATCACGTTCGAGAAGAGATTTATTAATTTTACGAATGATTAATTAACTTCCAAATGTGATCCAACTAGGATTTTAAACGAATTGGACTAATCAACGGTAGGACTCTTGAGGGCCAAAACCTCAGTATGTCCTCATCTTCACCAAAAATCATATTGTTTAGTAATGCATTCATTATAGGGGTTATCCCTGTTGAGAGAAAGAGGCCCTACTTCCCGATAGCGAACATTAATCAGTATCAAATACACACATAAGAATTCTCCATTAATATCAAGGTACACTCAAAATTGTTGTACTAAGCAGGTACTACTTTTAGTATGTTGATGTCATAATATATTGTACAGCATGTGACAGTCCCGAAATTAATCAGGAACATAAGCAAATCCGATATCAGAAATTGGTAGGTAGATACCCACCCTAGAGAAATCAAGTTATTTTCGGTTGAATCATCTCGGGGTCATAGGTTACATTCGTTTATGAATACGCATTAGGTACTAGGTACTTTCTTCAGCATTGGAGGTATTTTCCTCTTCCGGCCTAGATCGAAAACATAAGGACGTCCAGTATTAGTACTGAAGGACGTCCTTAAGAAACCCTCTGGCTATAATTATTAGTATTAGTGTAATAGTATATTATTAATAGTATATTATCTTTCTGAATTAAATCATATACCTAGTTCAATCTGCCTGGGTATCCACTTTTCACGGCCACGGTGATCATCCATCCTATTTTCATTTTTTTTACTTTCCTCAGCCCCACCTGAAGGTGAATGGAAAGTATTGCGATCAGCAGAAACCCCAACTTCTGAAATACCGTCTTTAACTGGTCCTAATCGACATCTGATCAATTTTTTTTGGAAATGTGTACGAAAGTCCGTATGTATGAATGTACCTGTCGCGGACAACCGCGAATATTTTTGAGTTTGCCTTCAGTTTTGGGGTTTTTTTTCGTTTCATCATTCGCAGTTTATTATCAAGTTAATCATTTTCTTTGTTCGAACAGATGTTTTCTTTTGACGATAGTAGAAGATTTCTTTTTCGTCTGGAATATGATACGAATAAAATATATGAGATTGAGTTGGATGAAAGTGCAAAGAGTTGTTTTTCATGTGAATAATATAGTTTTATGTGATAGTACCTAATTAGAGGGAAATAACTGAGTGAGCCAGGTTTTTCGTCGAGTGTAGTTCACGACAGTACCTGTGTATGTATGTATAGCGGTGGTTGTACGTGAAAATCATCAGATATCTGTAACGCTTTTTTATGTCGCGAAAAAAATTAAAAACCGTCCTGTTAATCACTATTGAATGATAAAAATTCCGATTTCGAGGATTGGTTTCTACATGTCTGAGGGTGAGACTCTAAGAATTTCAGCCCTCCCGTCAATTATTAGGGGGAGAAAATATTCCAAATAGGTGAAAAACGTCGTTTTTAGCCCATTTTTTAGCTTTTCTCCCAAACTGCTCTAACGGTTTTGATGGAATTCACAGGATTAGTAGAAACAAGTAGAAACGAGTTCCAATACCCCTCATCTCCACAAAAATAGATTGAGGGCCGAAATCAGCGTTTAAATCCGCAAAACTAGCCATTTTTCGGGTTTTTATGGGTGAGGAAAGTAGTGTGAAGCCTCGAACCAGATTTTTTTTTGCAAAATGATGGTAAAGTTCGTGACCAGATAATAAGCTACCTTCATGAGAATGTTACCATCCTCTTCCTTGACCTAAAGCTAAGAATCGATGGCTAATTGCGACCGACATATTGGTAAATACGTTCATCACTAGTTAGTAACAAAGAGATCAGGAGGTATCCTAACTATGTAATCTACTGGCTATTCTGTACTTGGCTGTACTTCTGTACTATATGTACTTGGCTATTATGTATAAATATCTACTAGATAGAAAGAAACGAGAACGTATTGATTGTCATCTCTCGCGGCAGCATTCAATAACCGTAAGGGACAAGATATAAATAAGAACATTATTTAAAGACTCAGCTACCTACCTACCTACCTAATTGCCATGTTTGAAGCTCCAACCCGCTCAGAAGATAATAAAGAAGAAAATATCTCCAAAATACGATTTGATAGTGTTGCGGTGTCAATGAAGAGCAATCGCCTGTTTATAAAATTTTATATATACGAGTATGTAGGTATACCTACTCCACTGACACCTAAAAGTGACTGCCGATCTTATTATTTCACAGGTATCCTTATTCATCCCAATCAAGCTCCTCATCTCAGGGCGCTTCGAAATCGCCTACTCCACTGACTTTCGATCGATCAAGTACTGAGTCAACGTCTTCCAACGATCTGGTCGAACACCCCCTCGCACCGGAACGAGCTATGTTTCCTCTCCAAGCGGCCCCTGCAGCCAGACATTGCGATGAAACTGATGCCCAACCTCCCGAACGTGAACCTGGACCGTACGTTGAATACCTAATATCCAACCGAAATACCAATTTAACAATAATTTATTGTAAGGTGATGTGATATTGAACCCAAAGAAACACCTATACGTGGATCTCTAAATCAGTGCGATTTTTTGAATGATCTTGCTTCCGAGTCTACTAAGGTAACGGAAGCGGAAGTTGAACATTACATTTGTTTTCCTCCAAAATCAAAATTTCCATTCGCATTTTACGTTTTAGACCTTCTTGAACAATTTTGGTTTCTTTTCTGTCGATTTTATCTGTGTTGTCCGTTGGCTTTCCGTTTTTCGCAAGTACTTACCTATATTTATTAATTTACAAAAGCTTCCAAGACGAAATGGCCTTCCTCAAACACAAAATTTGGAATAAATTAGGCTGTTTATAACAAAGTCCACGTATTTCCTACACCTATGAGTAACTCGAAATAATTTCGGGTACCTAAGTGAGGAGGATTATTTCAATGGGGAAAACCCCATTTATCATAGCACCAAGTTCGGAATGCATAAAAAAGTTCCAGTCATGCAGTTTTATTTTGTGTTGAGCAAATTTACCAAATAACCAACCATTTTCGCATGTTTGGTAGGTACCTAACAAACGGGTACCGTAATTAATTTGTTGCGATTCTGATCATAAATATTATTATTTTGATGAGTTTTAAAATATGCTTCGTTTGAATTTCGTTGTGGCGCATCCACCCCTGAAAGAGAGTATCGGTATCGGACTTAAATTTCGAAGGTTGTGGATTCTACAATTATTACCTAGTAGTTCCACCAATGCCACCCTCTTTTCGTCACCTAATGATTTATATAGAGAGGGTATATTTTTTAAATGTATACAAATAATTATTTATTTTAAAATAGGAAAGATTTTAATCTTGCTCTGGTTGCTTAATTTTAATTCGAATCTTGTTCAATCCTCCAAAAATATAAGGGCGGGATTTATAAACGGTCCTCGAGTTTCAAGGAGACCTTGAGACGGTCTTCGAGGATGACGAATTTGTATTTCATATTTCAAAGAGACCATTTCAAGGTCCCCTTGAAACTCATGAACCGTCTATAAATCCTGCTCTAAAGGTAAAGATACTGATGTTGAAATTTAAGGGAAAACTTCAAATAGAGGGGGGAATCAATAAAATCAATAACATAAATATTATGTTTTTATTGTATTTTAGGTCCGGGAAAATTGAACTCGTTGAAGCTCTTATGACAGTTGAGCCAGATGACGACGAGTACCCCATGGGCTTACCTCACCTACGAAGAGGAGTAGCTGTAATTTTCAACAATGACAGATTTAATTCGGAGCCCGAGAGAAACGGCTCGGCGGCGGACGTGCGGGCGCTGGAGCGATCGTTGTCATCATTGGGGTTCGAGGTAGACGTCCACCCAAACCTCACTAGAAGCGGGATCGCAGACGAACTAGATAAATGTGAGTTGGACCTGAAAATTATTGCAACTATTCCAAAAACGCTGCAAATTATTACACAACGGTTTATTATT
>JAEMON010000005.1:9748350-9761516 GCA_030264115.1 Lygus lineolaris
GTGCCTCACCCAACTTGGCAGACGTTTTTTGTTTTAGTGGTGAACGCCGATCTCGACGACTGCGAGTGTTTCTGCTTGGCGGTGCTCACACATGGGGAGGCTCCAGAGCTGTTGCACGCGTATGACGGCGTTTATCGCCAGAGCGAACTCTGGACGCCCTTCACTGGGTCGAATTGCCCTAAGTTGGCTGGGAAACCCAAGATATTCCTTATACAGGTATTCAATACAGGTATAAAATCAATACAGGTATTCAATCAATCAATCATTACATTTGCAAGACACGAAAATTGGTTTTACACCTACATGTGTGAAGTAAGTATAGGATAATAAAAGATCACATCAATGCACGATGAGATTAATCAAAATAGATAGGTCCATAATTCGTTTGAGTAGATTTAAGGCAATTTTCATTCACAGTCCGCAAGCTTGGAAAAACTCATGTAGAGAGTCACACGCTAGGGAGTTCGTTGAATAAAGTTTTGTTTGACAATTTAAATAAAATATATTGTAACTATCAGTGGCAAAATAGCAATAGCAGTGGTTAATAGATATAAAAGCAGGCAAAACTATTGAGGCAAAGGTAGCCCCAAACTAGCTAGGTAACGAATTTGTTGGACCATTTCCCCAAACTGTGTAAAACATTGAAACATTGAAATTTTGCCAGCTTCGTTGCTCCCATTTAAGTGCCTAAACAATTATATTGCAGGCTTGTCGGGGCGAAGGTCTTGATAGAGGCGTGCGACTTGTGAAATACGCCAACTCTTCGCAAACAGACGCGAGTCCCAGATGGTCCTATGTCATCCCGGCTTGGGCTGACTTCCTAATAGCACATTCCAGTGTTCAAGGTGAACAATACGTATTATGTGCTCCGATATTGGATTGCTTTGAAGAAATACGAGTCATGTTTGAGGAAAATATGTTGGTAGGGTCAGACGGGGTAATTGTAAAAAGAGGGTAGTTGTAAACAAGTGAAAAAGTGATTTTATATGCTACTTTAATTATTTTTACACATGTTGGTTGGTGTTTAAAAGTTGCATCAAATCAAATTAATTTGTCTTTGTACTTATACTTGTAGGGGTTGAGTTGAGGGTGAAGAATATAAGTGTGGGCTCTTCAGTTTGGTTGTCCGACATAAATATTAAAGTCCCTATAGGCCAAATATACGGCGAAACTAGCCGGACAACCCAACTGAAGAGGCCACACATCGTCGCTTAAAGTGCAACACCGGCAAACTGCATTTCCCCAACTTTACAGGAGAGCGGAAAAACCGCTTTTCAATGATTTATACTTATTATTACTGGGCAATTCTTTTTTCTTTGCATTAACGTGTTATAGATCAGTGTTATAGATAGCGCAAAACCGACCTCACCAATCGATCCGGCGGGAAAAATTGCTTAAGAAAACATAAAAACCTCAAAACCACAAAAATGTCAGTTTGCCGGTGTTGCACTTTAAGCGACGACATATAATTCTTCACCCTCAACACCTACAAGTATGTTAACCACGGCAACACAGTAACTAATGTGTCTTTGTATTTCTGTAGGTACCCAAAGAGTTTAGAATAGGGGATACAGTGGGCATATCCCGATCAGCTAATATCGGAGATTTTAAGCAAGTAATCCCCAAGAGCCAGGGCCTAAAACCGGGGTAATCTGCAATATGAAAGGGATTAGCCAAAGCCATTGATAGTATAAATCGACGTGTTTCCATATTTTCCATATTTTCCATGGTCGTCTATGGTCGTAATGCCAGCTGGGATGTCACGCTTCTTTTCGAGGATTTCAAATTGCATTTGAATATTAATTTCCCTAAGTCCATTTTGCGAAAATCGTGAACCTCGACAACGGGTAATCTGTTCAACCCATAGTCTGTTCCATGCAAAACGACCCAATTGCATTGAGTGGGGTTATTTGGGATCGCTGTGGGGAATTAGCTTAGTTTCACTGTGATAAAGTCAAAATTATAGGACTTGCGACATGGACGTTTCACCCCCCACATTTAGCCGACACTACTCTAATCTTCTAATTGAACAAAATGTCTCAAAAAATACCAAAGTCCAATTTTGGTAGTTCAGAAATTTTGGTTGACAAAGGGTGTTTTGGCGAAATTCCACATTCCAATATCGTGAAGGGGCTTACCTTGCCTTGTCATTTTTGATAATTCCTTTCCCCGTTAATTTTGTAATCTACCTTCCCTTATAGGTACCTCTATACCTCTATTAAACTTGAGAATAATAATAGTTAAATACGTGTTTAATATAATATCTAATCAATTCTTTCACCTAGCTGCTTATCAACTATTCATGTTGACCACTACTGTTGATAGTGTTAAGTACTTCGAAAATTGAATATAAATAAATTGTGGGGGAATTGTAAACGGTAATCGGAGCAATATTGTAAACATGGGTTTAGAGTATCCACATGATTTATCTAGGTTACCTTCCACGTACAATGTTAGTGTGGTCGTCCTCCACAAAATTTAAAAAAAATAATAAAAAACAGTGTTCACAATTACCCCCTCAGGTCGGGGGTAAATGTAAAAACGTGGGGTAATTGTAAGTAGCCTATAAAATGCAGTAGAAACGTATGTGAACCATTTTGGAAATTTACTTTAGGAGTAGAGATACCTATGGACCAATGATGGACCAAAGAAAAGTTCCGGAAATACCCTATTGTGGGACTACTCGTAGAGAAAAAGAGCTAAAACCCCGCCTAACCCTAACTCATTTATTATTTTTGTGTTGTTGACATTTGACCCCCCCCCCCCCCCCCCCCCCCCCCCCCCCCCCAACTGAATTCTTATTGAATATTCATCTTGATTTGACAGGGTTCTTTTCATGGCGTAATCCGGAAGATGGAACATGGTGGATTCAAACACTCTGTCAAGAACTGGAGTCCCGGGGAGCTACGACGGACCTCGTTAAAATCCTGACGATTGTCAATCGTCGCGTCGCCCTCGAGTTTGAATCCTTCGTCTTAGACCGCCCGGACCTGAGTGGCTGTAAGGAGATCCCTTCTTTCACGTCCACTCTTATGAGAGACGTGTATTTCAGGCCTCGTCCAATTTTACATAAAATGCAAGCTGATCCTTCCAGTTAGAGGCTTACACATGTTGGGTAGATGGAAACATTTCCATCTGCGCGAGGACGCGAGTTAATAATTGTGCCATGCATAAGTATACAACGTGTTTAAAAAATAGTGCATTACTTCGGACACTTCTGACTCTTTTTTGTTGAGCTTTGCGTGTTTATTAAATTTTCTCAATACCTACTTATTGCCCATATTCACCAAAATAAATTATTCATTAGGTAGTCCATGAAAGATAACGAACCAAAAAAAAAAAGGTCAAAGGTGCTGGTATGTCCATAAATGCACTATTGTTTTCGGAGAATCAATTTTCAATTACTTGGAAACCCGTACCTACCTCCTTTGCATTCAAACTTAAAAATAGTCCTTAAAACCAGGGGCTCCAAAAAATTGCTACGAGTAACTTTCTGTTGGAAATTAGTTGTAGAATCAATCCTTGAAATGACTGTACTCCACGCCCTCCTCCTCCATGTAGGTGAACGTTTCATATATGGAGCTCCAATATTTCATGACACTAAGAAGGGTACCTACCTAGATCTCAGTCTTTAGAGCCAGATCAACAACACGAAACAAATGTGATTGGAAAATGGCTTTTTACAACGCTGGTGGTACCTGTGTAGGTATATTTTATTTTCCGATAAACCCTCACACTTCCAAGATAAGTTGGTTGTGCCACAATGTATCATTAATTTATGATCTATACGTATAGATGCCTATGGGCTTGCCCTGCCCCAGGAACGATAGGTATAATAGTTGTTGGCAACGTATACCACCAGAAATAATATATATATTCAGAATCAAGCTTATCGAGCCCGTTTCAAAACCAGTTTTGTTATGTTGGTACCTATAAGAGATGGTTACATAATCATCTGATTCACAAAACACTGTGAATCAAACACATAAAACACTGTCATCTGTTCATAAAACACTTTGAATATAATATCCCTTCAGATACCTATTTTATATCATTTGAATGGTTGTGCCTTCTTTAATAAATTTTAATGACATAAATACAAATACCCGAAGACTGTTCGAGACCAAATGGGGTAGATTCGCAATAAATCATCAAATTACCTATATTCACTTTACCTATTACTTTAATTGGAAAGATTGTAATGTACATCAATATTATCTATGTCGCAGTCGGATTTGTAAGTAAAGAAAGAAAAATGTGCATTAGGAAAATAACAAATAAGAATAGTTGTGCAGTGAAACCTTGTGGAACATTACAGAGGGCTGTTAAAGAACTTCGACTGGAGCAGGAGGACAAATTATACCAACTATATAAATATCTGAAAGGTGTTTTGATCCAGTTTGAATTAATAAAAATATAAGTTTTAAAAATTATTTCAAGTTACCTAGTGTTAAACTGTTATCAGTTATAAAAATATGAGTTCACCATCGCACTCTTCGGGGAAGATTTTATTTCAAATTTGATTCAAAGTAGTCGCCTAAGGAGTGTGGCCATTCTAGCTGGACCTGTACTTTGGTATATAACTTACAATGTATCCCATACGCTTTTTGACGGTATACAATTTTTGACTTGTTTGAGCTCGGCTGGAGATAAAACTCATAAAAGATTCCTCGCATTGAAGTTGTGTTCAACCCAAGCTGCCTTCTCCTGTGCTGTGGCTATATCTGGAGGTTGAGGAATCGTCTCTGTGACGTATCCCCATAGTTTATTCTTGATAAGGATTGCCTCCGCATGTATCTTCCAATTATCCAAGTTATCTTTCAGCAATGGTTCTATGCGGTAGCTGTTTCCGGCCATTTTTCTCGTGTGTTTACGATTTTTTTCCTCGAACCGAACCTACTACACAAATTTGTTGTGTAAGAGAATTTCGATCACGACGACACTTCTACCGAGCCCATAACCTAAGGTAAATGATGTGAAAGCTATCAGGAAGTGCCTATATCAGAGGCAAATTTATTATTCACAATAACTTACCTACCTATTATATTTTCGAACGAAAGAACGGGAAGTTCTCAAGTTTATCATTGCGTGGAAACAAGTTACATGATATTTAACAAAAATCGAAAAATATATTTCGAGTGTCACGAATTTCCACAGAAACAAGTCAAAGAGAGGGTGGAGGCAAATACAAAATATGCAATGGATATAAGGATTATCAATAGGTTACAAGTCATGGTTCCTAAAATTGTTGATGTTACCATAACGATATTCTCAAACCGTAAACGCCAAATCATCATAAATTCAGATACGAACTTTTACCAAAACTAAGTACACGAAAACACAATAATGAGTAAACACGGGAGAGGAGCTGACGGACTCAAGAGAGGGTCGAAAAGCAGGAATTCTAATGACTCTCTGAAAGACATGGATGCTAACGTTTGTACCACAATCTAAGTAACTGCTATCTTCTAGCAATAGTTCATACCTTAGCCAATTCTTCAATCCGAAATAATCTGCCATCCCAGTTATCCAAGACTTGATACTGGGTATTTTTTTATTACCTACATGATGTTCTTCATAGTGAGGCCATAATCACATCTAATTACTCAGTATACACGATATTACTAAATGCCTCGGTAAAAATACCTAACAAACAAGGCGTCTTTGAGCCAGCCCTCTATAAAAAATAATTACAATAAAACATCTCCCGCAATCACTTCTGCACTCAGTGGAATAAATAATAAATAATTGAAAAAAAAAAAAAAAAAAAAAAAAATTTCACCCAGGAGCTACCTGTTAAAGTACAGAAATAAAGCTTCCCGCGTCATTGTATGGTATGAAACTTATTATAAGGACAGTATATTATAAGGACAGGATTAGGCGTACCATCTTCTTACGGGTACGTACCGTCTTCCGGATACCATGGTTGAGCCCTGAATGACACCCTAACTCGGAGGAACAAAAAGGGAGAATGTCCGAAGATAGCCGAAGAAATAAAGGGAGGCTTCACTCCTAAGCCCTCAGCAGCAGTAGACCAGATCCTGATGACACCAGCCTTCAAAACTTGCAGACGTCTACGCGGTTTATATCGTATGTACTTTACGGGCAATGGGCTGCTCCTCAAATGGGACAGATTATATTTACAAAAATTAATCCACCAAAATACGTTTTTCATACAGAGATAGGAAAGTACCTAGGTGCCTTCCCATCATGCTTATGGTTGATTCTAGGCTATATCAGGGGGAATGGGTGAGAGGAAGACGACGAGCGAGGAGAGCCGTCATGGCTTCGCCGACGATGAACAAGAATCACGACTTTCCTTTCTCGGGCCTCGAGGTCACAAAAGCGCTGGCAACAGGTGCCACAGATGTCGGACTGAGCTGTCCACCAAGGCCCGCTACTGCAGGAGGTGCTATGAGGTAAATTCCGTTCTGACAAACGGAGTTCAATGGACAACTCGATCAAAATTAAGTACAGGAAATTTATATAAGTTTGAGCTTGAATTTTTTTCGCTTGATCGTAGGAAAGGGAAAACTGGATGCCTCTGCGTCCAACTCGGCAAAAAAGGCGAAGGGCGCAAAACGACCAATCTGAAGACAGGTGGGAGCAAAATAATATTCTCTACCCATTAGTCTTTAGTTTCAAACTTTCGATACAAAAAATTATTTAACTTTGAATTGTCATTATTCAACAAAGTACCTATCTACGTAGGTAATTTACAATGCACATCAGAATCAGACCCATACACCTACGTGTATCCCCGCAAGCATGAGATTATTTGACCAAGCGTACACCAGTAGGTAAGCTTTAATCTCAACATTAATTTTGCTAGACAGCTTCCATCAAGGTTTCCTAATTTCTCAATATGTGGTGAAAGAAGCTCAAAATGCTTTTAAATTGAATTTTGATTATTTTAAATTTCCACCAGGTACGTAGTAACCCACCTGTACCTATTTGAGCTATACTGGGCACAAAACTTTATTTAATTGAGAAATTAAATAACAAATTAAATTAAAAATTACACACAGGCAGTAGATTCCTAGATTGATGGACACTTTCTCCCCACCAGGTCGTCAACCCAAAGGCACACCGTACGTTCTTTGGACAGAGGTACGGACTGGGACCTGCTCTTCAATCCATTGCCGGCGGCCCAGAAAGGCCCCAAAGGAGAAGGGTTGCTTCTGCCGGGAACCAAGTTCTCAAACCTTCCGCAGTTTTCCAGGAGAAGGAAGTCCTCCACGTCCTCAATATCCTCAGCCGAATTCCACAAAGTTAGGTCTGATTATAGAAAGTGGATATGAATTATTCCACCCGGTTACAAGCAAAATGTGAAGTTCCATTCATACAGTAGCACATTTTGCATGAAGTTCCATTCATGCAGTATACATTTTTATCAAATTTTAAACATGGCAGTACCTATATACCTACTTATTTTGCAATTAAAACAATTTTTGACGTACGAAATGTTGTCAAAATTAGCGATATTTTCGAAATCGATAGCGATGATATCGAAATCTTATCAAATTATCTTATTAAAATTAGGTTGGAATTTTACTTACCTATATTCTTATAAGAAATTTCGTTTCTAAAATAAAACTAGTTCATATACAAACACGACTATAGTATATACCTTGGTATTAACGTGATTTCCCCCCAAAATGAAGCAGTCTCTTCATTATTAAGCTTCTCCTTACCGCAAGCAGTAGCTTGAATCAATTTATCCCTATGTGCTACCTACCCAGATGTCCTTATCCATTAAGAAGAAATGCTTTGTGGCTTCCTCAGTACCGAAGGTAGGAAGCTATGTATTCGTGCAAAAGCAAAAAATTGTCTTCTTCAAAATCAAAATTTCCACGTGCTTTTCTGTCTGTGGTAAATTCCTTGTTCCAGGCAAAACTAGATGAAGTTATGGTCCGATTTTGATGAAATTTTCAGGGATTGTACCGGTTAGCCCCGTGATGGTCCCACATTAATTTCATCACCGTCGGACAACTAGTACCTATCGTGTACGCATGTGCAAACGTGAATTTCCTGAATCTACGGTTTCTCAGTTCCAAATCGAGGGATGTCGCTCAAATTCTGAGGATAGTAGTTGTGGGTTGACTCTGACAATTATTTTATCGACTTTCGTGCTTCAAAAAGTGGCGACACCGTTGGATGTTACATACCTACATGAATCTTAGAAGAATAGTTCAAAGCACGTCTTTCAAGAAGGAAATGCTGTATCAAAACATTTGTGATTTATTTTGTCATTTAATGCTCTAGACGGCTTTGAAGATGAAGCTAACTTTTGGTATGATGGAAATTTGTATTCAATAGACAATAATTCAAATGAAACTGACAATTCAACTGACAGTGACGATTGAATGTAGTAAGCCCGGTCACAGTGATTTTTCGCAATTGAAAATAAAGCTTACCCCGCGTTTGAAGTTTACTATTCGATGTCTAAAAAAATCCAAAGTCCCTAAAGAAAAAGTGGGGTAGGCATGCGTCTTAGATTCGATCGAGTCTTAAATTCGAATTTATGCGGTAGATCCTGAAGGCGACAATTTGAAACTAGTGCTTTTGGAAAACAGAAATCAATAAATACTATGTATGAGTTTGAGAGTCTTCTTTCATCAGGGGCGATGCAAGCTAACGATTTGGGAGGGGCCATATACTCAATATCGTCTCAGACGGGGATGTATTTTGAAAATTCCTCGATTAACGTAGGTTATACAATCATAATTACATACTTAACGATGTGACCAATAATTTAAAGTTTATTCCATCCAGAAAAAACTGGAGGAAACCTATGAAAAACCAGGTTTTCGTCGGTTTTTTTCAGTCTTCTCTGGATGTAGCGAACTTAAAATCATGATTCACATCGTAAAGTAGGTATGTAATTATGACTGTATAACATAGGTACGTAAATTGAGGAATTTTCAAAATAACAGACGTGAAAAATAATACATGAGATATTTAGCTGCCTTGGGGCATGGTTAGGACGCTTCTCGAGCCCGTCGTTCCGCTCTGCTCTCTTCCACAGGAGACGACTGAGTCTTCCACTCCATACTCCAGCTCTCAACTAGATCGGATGTTATCTGCTAAAACCTAGAATATCAAGTCCGTGGTCAGGCATGGATTAACCACTAGGCCCAATAGGCCCGGGCTTAGGGGCGCACTGCACCAAGGGACGGACTTTCATTTTAAAAAAATCGAAATAAACAATTTTCAGTTTACATTTAAAAAAAAAAGATTCCACTCATACTATTATTATACCGTGTTAATATTATTAGCCCAATCCTGACACAATACATAGGTACCTATCAAGTTTGAAAGGTTTTATTTATTTAATTTTTTTTTTATTCACATTTTATTTATTATATAGTTGTAGTTTTTATTTCTAAATAAAACTGATTGTTCACTTGGCTCAAATTTCTTCTTTTCATTTGATTGGTCCTGAATTCGAATGAGGTTACTTGTAATGGTAAAATATTAATTACCTTTTCCAGTTCTGTTTCGTGCTAACACTAAGGGGCGAAACCGGTAGTGCTAACAAAAAAACAAAATTGGAAAAGGTAATTAATATTCAATATTATAAATAACCAAAGAATTATCTTCAAATAAATGATTAGTTTGCTTTTTACAAGTATTCATTTGAACATGGTGCAAAATGAGATATAACTATCAAGAAATTTTATTTCAGACAACAAAATCCTTCTATCAGTGTACGATGGGGGGGGGGGGGGGGGGGGGGGGGGGGGGGGAATTTATCCGGGCTCAGGGGCGCTGAAATGGTAAATCCGCCCCTGTCCATTGGTGCAGCCGTCTTTTCCAATATTCTTGGTAATTTACAATTTACACTAATTTATACTAATTTCCTGTTACAGAAAGGAGAAGGGAGTGGTTGAAACGAAGAGCATATTACAGATGGGAGGGTGAAGGGGTAGAAGCGATACACTGGGGTGAAGTCCTTCCGCGTTGTCTCGTCTGCAAAGTCCATCAAGCTGATGCCTACATCGTCCACGGTAGCACCGCTCACGCTTGTGCCTGTCAGCGCTGTGCTATTAATCTCCTCGAACGCCAGGGACGTTGTCCCCAATGCCACACTCAAGTCACCGGCATCACCAAAAAGCCTCGATAAACCTACAATATAACACTTCTTCTATGCCCTCTATAATGTGTACCCTAGGTGGTGGTAGTGGTAGGTATCTAGTTAATTGTACTGTCAATATTTTTATTGTAAGTATGGATAGGTACCGAGCGTGGTAGGTATATCAACCGACCCACCACAAGCGCTAACTGGTACTAACTACTCAGGTGACCTATCCTTCAAATTCTGGGCGAATGGCAACCTCTCAGCCTTGAAGCTGAACCGGGGGAGAGTGACTCGAAGAGTACCCTCGCCTCAGGACGCATAAAAGTGTTTATGGAGGTATTACTTCCTCACTACCGAAGGTACTTTCTCCCTACATGTTCGAGCAGGTATTTGAACAAGTTCAATCGCTGCTGGATGGACACAGCGGTGGGGTCCTCAGTGACCGAAGAAATTAATAAAATACATTATTGATGGGATGACCATAAATTTTTGAGCTTAAAAGGAGACACCGGCCCTCAGTGGAAAATCTTTGAAAATGAACCCCCTAAACTCCTCTTCGTACCTCAATACCCACTTACTCGTATAATAAGATATTAGGTAGGCATTTTCAGGAAAAACCTATTGAATAAGCATGTAACATTAGGAAAAAGAAAATAATGATGGAAATGAACTTACATAATTATAATGTAATAAATTGCACTTCGGCAATGATAAATTGGACATATCTCGAAACTGGTTAAAGCGATTCACTTGGAGTTCTTTTAAAAGAAGATAATTTCTATTATTACGACCATTAAAAAATATAATTAGGATAAATTAAAGCCCCATAAAAAGGGCTGAGCAATGACAAAGACGAGTGAGACCAAGAAATCACTTTCCGCAGCGCAGATTTGAAAAATTCAAAAAGCATAATTCTTTGACAAATATTTCAATGACTACTCGTCCACTCAAATCAGTGTTATCGAATTCTTTGACCGTGAAGAGAAAGCAAACATACGGACAGACTGGAGATAGAGAAGAGAGAGTGGTGCAAATAGTCTGGAAAAGGAAAGAAATTGCAACATTCTGATCTAATTCTGATGAGACTGTACAGAGACTGATGATTGTATTAACATAAAATTTTAGTTATTTACTTAATTTAGCTAATTTATGTTTACCTAAAATACTTGAGTGAAAAATGCATTCTTAGTACTCTCTTAAAAAGAACAATAAATAATTTATGGTTCTTTTTAAGATAGTAGGCATTATAGGAGCCTGATATGATGTACACACATGATGACATATGATAATATTATGATGTAGTGAAAAATGCATTCTTAGTACTCTCTTAAAAAGAACAATAAATAATTTATGGTTCTTTTTAAGATAGTAGGCATTATAGGAGCCTGATATGATGTACACATCGGAACAAAAGATCAAAAAATTATTTACTGTTCACAATAAATATAAAAAAATACTAAAATTCCGGGAAAACTTCCAATCATATGTTTAAATTGTACTGATTTGACTTTCTAGATGCAACAAAAAATGAATAACAGCAACTTTTTTTTAAACATTTACATTTTAAACAAAAATAATGGAAAATCAAAATATTAAGTATAGTATATTTTTTATTTTCCATAAAAATCTCATTCTTGCTCGAATACCCAATAGAGTAAGTAATAGGATGAACTTAGGAAACGACAGGTAATGGATGGAAAACGGGATTAGAAATGCAACAGAATCACAGCAAACGGTGACTTGAGTGGATTCTTCAGCGAAATCTCTCGGAGCATGTGATTTCATGGCTTGACAAAAAAACACCCACGCATACGTTTGTAACAGATGTTCTAACCTTGAATTTCGAAAAATCCGTGTTTCCTACGTTGTCAACTGCACCAGTCGATTTTGAATTTTATTTTATATCTTCCCTAATCGGCCTAATTTTGCCTTATCCTCGCGTATTTACATTTCATGTCATTGTGATTCAAATTTCGTATTTTTAATTTGAAAACGGGAAACATTTTCAACATTACTTATTGTTTATCTTTTTTCTGTCATAGGTAATTATTATTCTTGATAGTTTCTTAGGGAATATCCTTAGGAAATGGAACTTCCTGACTTCGGACAAGGGTGAGTATTGTAGGGATTAACGTTAATTAATTGAGTAGGTAAGTTACCTCTATCTGCACGTTCCAATAAAAAATATCATTTTGTTTTCAAAATTCGGGTTCTAAATGCCTACATTTATACTGAAAAAATTTCACTATTAAGGTGAAAATAAAATAGGTACCTACTTGAGAAGAAACTTAATGTATATTAAGCAAGAATTTATTAGTTATAGAAAGGTAGTTGAGCTTACGATGCAAGTGCCACCATCTGATTAACCCTTGCATTGCACAGGACATTGAAGGTGACCTACCTAGTGACCAGTTGACTCATTTTATTGATTGTGTAGCAGTGTTGGGCTTGGGCCAAAACTAAAACTCAACTAACTACTATACTTGACTCAAAGTAATTTAGTTAGTACCTATTGAACTAGTGAACTAAAACTAAAATATAGTTATTACTTATTTTGAAAAGGAATCTAAACTAGTTTAAGAGGTGAGTTAGATGCAAACTAAACTACTTAGATTGAGAATTGTTAAACTAGTTTAAGAGCTGAGTTAGTTCTTGCTACCAACTATTGGTTCAGTTTTTAACAGACGATTAACAACTAACAACCACATTATAATTTACTACTTAGAGAATTGGAAAGAAAAACTAAACTAGTTTATGAGCTGGGTTAGTCGAGAATTAAACTTCTTAGTTAAGTTAAACTATTATAAGAGCTATTTATTAGTTTGTAGTAAATTAATGATTACCAACTAACAATTAAACCACATTCATCTTGAAGTTTTATAAATATAAATGAAACGCAAAATAATGGTTTGATTGTTAGTTGTTATTCGTCAACTTCAAATTAAACCACTAGTATTTTGAAGCTTCAACTAAAGACACTATAATCACTGTATCACATTATTCTAGTGGTTTTAGCTTCAATTGACTCAGCTCAACTCAGTAAACTGACCGAGTTTCCCCTTTCAACTAAAACTTTTTTTTTTTT
>JAEMON010000005.1:9761526-9777673 GCA_030264115.1 Lygus lineolaris
AAGGAAATATATTGGTGATCGCTTCCTGAGAAATCCTCCATTACTTGCCAACCTTCTATTCTACTAAAAGTAAACTGACCGAGTTTCCCCTTTCAACTAAAACTAATTTAGTTGAACTGAGTTTAGTCTTAATTGAAAGGAAACCCTATGTATTAGGGGTACATACTCTATTTACAAATGTATAGGTATAGAATTCCTACCTAAGTAAATAGGTAGGTACAATAATAAATTTATAATTTTTAAATGTGTGAACCTTCCCGTAGATTGGAACTCTTGCCCAAAGGGTGATTCTTAAGTGATCGGAATAATCAACCTTAGTTCATTATTTCCAATTTCCCGAAAGCTTACCCCTTCCCTCACTTTAAAACTGTTTCCACTTTTTCAACCTTTTATGAGTTTCCACTCCCTAAATCTGAAACTTAATTACTTTTGTTCATTTGAAGCTCGACGCAGCCGAAAAGGAAACGCGGCCGTCCACCGAAAGTGAGATATCCGATTCCGAGTGAAGCAGAATTCCCAGCGTCTCATCTTACAGACGATCTTACTATAAAGGAACTCCAACTGGCATACAAGTTAGTGACTTCCTACAGTTTTTGCTTCCTCACTACCGGAGGTAGGAAGCTATGTACTCGTGCAAGATATTAAACAAATTGATGTCCTCCAAAATCAAAATTTCCACTTGCTTTTTACGTTTCAGAGCTTGAATTGGATTTCCATGGAGAAAAGATTCCAAAAGTTGAACAACTTAAATTTTGAAGCCATTTCAATAGCTAAATAGTCTTCGAAAATACGTTTAAAATATTTTAAAAAACCTTTAATTCGTAAACCCATTAATTTTGCTTCCTCACTACCGAAGGTAGAAAACTATGTACCTATTCGTACAAGGGAAAAAAATGAAATAAAATTGCTGTCCTAAAAATCACAATTTCTACTTGCTTTTTACGTTTCAGAGCTTTCTGAACTATTTTGGTTCCGTGTCTGTGTGTCGGTCGGTCTGTCTGTGGTCAATTCGTTGTCCCAGGCAAAACTACATGAAGTTATCAACCGATTTCGATGAAATTTTTAGGGATTTTGCGGGTTAGTCCCGTAACGGTCCCCTATTAATTTCGCCGTCGGACCACTAGTAGAGTATGCAGGCGCAAACGCGAATTTCCTGAAACCCTGGTATTTCAGTTCCAAGTTGACCTATTTCGCTCAAATTTGGAGGGTAGTTGGGGGTTGACTAGTTTTTAAGTATGTACGTGTGTTTACTGAATTTCTCCGATATACATCCCCAGATTGGCACTATCATTATGATGAAATGTTTTTGTGTATAATTTTATAATAACAGTAGGAATTATTTCTTAGACCGTTGAAAGAGATTATGGGGATATCGAAGTTGAGGCTTCTAGTGGAGAAACCAGATGAGCTCCTATACGGCTTGTACGACTACTACGACATCATTGAAAAGCCAATGTGGTTCCTCGAAAGTAAGTTATAATCATTTTAGTATTAACATACTCCTTATACTGCCCATTCATTTCGTAGACTTTATTAATCGTTTGCATAGTGCGAGAAACTAGGAATATTAGGAGGACCATGCATGAAGTTTTTCTTAGGTATGTCAACAGCACAGAAATTTTGAATAGGTCCAAACAAATGGCTGTAGTTAGTTGTGTTGGTTCATAACCCACATTAACATTCGCACGACTGTGCTTGTGTTGTGTTTTTAGCTACAAAGTTTTGCCAACAACGTGCCAAAAGGGCCAAACCTCGTTATTAGTTAGTGCTTTGTTAGTTATTAGTTAGTACTTCGTTATATTAGTGCTTGCAAGTCACATAGCTTTGGGAGGCATGATCATAATTGTAGATGGAGCAGGTCATTACCTGTCTAAAATCACTCGCATAATTTAGGGCAATTAGGGGACGGCTAGATACGCATAAAACAGTCTCCAATTTTCAACCAGAAATTATAAGTAGGTATACGCCTACGTATACGCCTTGGGTTCGTTCTTTGACGTGTATTTTTGCGGCATTCTTATACTTAATATACGGATTGTTTACCTTTTTTAACACCATTGGCTCAATTTGATGTTGGTTTGTGAAGATGTACCTACCTACCAATATTATATTTATATTCACATGGATTTTGGTCAATTAATTTGAAATTAGTCCACAAACAAAGAATCATAATTACGAGGTATAATTATGAGATACATAATTTTCTGAAGTTCACTATCTCAAATAAGTGATAGGCCAAACTAGTTTACAATGTTTTCTGTACGTAAAGCACATCTTGCCAATACCTAGGATGAGAAGTACCAAAGTCTTTACATGAGTTCCCGTAGGAAACTGTGATTAGCGAGGAAATAAGGGGCCAAAGGAGTGTTGTAATTAAGTTTTTCCATTTTTATCAGCCAATTGTTGTTGATTTGACTGTTTTGATTGTTTGATACGGTTTACGGTATCCTTCTTGTTATTCAATTGTCTGGGGGGATCAGCTATGTGTAATTTTAATTTTTTGATTTTGAATTTTTAACCTTTTAAAAAAAGTCGAGTTGGTAAAAGGTATCTCATCCCCCGAGAGAATGATTAAATGGGGAGAATGTCGCCAACCACATCAAAACCCGTTGGAAATTGGCTGAGGAAAATGGGGAAAACTGTGCAACGCTAAAATGGTTAGAAGAGGAGGAGGTTATCCTGTTATAGTAATAATTCATATAAACTCTTTGGTAGCCAAGATTTAGGAATTTTTTTAATGACATTTTGGGCTTACTCCCTTGGCCTGTTGCGGAGAAGTTGAGATGTTTGATTGGTTCTATTTAAAAGATAATCAAATTTCTAGGTCCGTTATTAGGAGGGAAACTGATGATCAGAAAATCCGTCGACACAATGAGACCTTATTATATCTGCATTAATTCAGAGGGCTTAACGAAATTCACTTAAGAGATGATATTCCATTGATGTAAGTAGGTAGGTAGAAATAGGTAGCAAAACGATCGTAGTAGCCGATCGACTCTTTGGCCATGGGCGGGAAATCATCCGAAAATCGGTATTATTCTCGTTCTTATGACCAACGGCAGAGACGATCTCGTAGGTAAGAGATGTTTCGTAACAAAAAATGTATTAAATCTTTCTCCAGTGACGAGGAAATACGCGGAGAAAGAGTACAATAGTGCTGTGGAAGTGATGGACGACATCAGGCTGGTTCTGGAAAACTGCTACAAGTTTTGGGGCAAGAAACACAAATTCGTGAAGCAGGCGTTGCGAGCTGAAAGAATCGTCGCCAAACACATCGCGGGATTCCCACCTGAGGTGATACTAACCATATCGTTTTCCATTGTTTTACATTCTCTCTCACTTTTGACCGATTTCTCACAGCTAAATCGGATCTAATCATAGTTAGGGGAGTTTTGCTGCTGACTTCCCAGTTGAAATAACTATTGGGATTTTCCAAAACGTACCTATACATGACGAACGTGCTTAAAACGAAAAATTCTAATAAACCATGTCATTTTTTATTCCTTAAGAATTTGATTCTTTCCCGTCACCGGTGGACCTGGTTCGGCTCTCTAAAAAGAAATTTTCTCGTGGAGAGGTTTAAGTGAATTGTTTGTTAAACTGTAAAAATATTGAATTGAGATACCGCAAGGTCCTCATCATAACTTGGAAATAATATTATTGGTCAATTACTGATAATACAACGATATAAATAGGCACCTACTTTATTTTACCTGTATCGTCATTCGATCATCAGAAGTTAGATAGTACCTATCTTATCGGTTATTTGAGTTAAATCTCCAATCATTTCAGATTACTGCAAAATGCTGTTTGGCTTTGTATGATTCAGAGGATGCTCTTTCAACGGAGCAAGGGTCGGACACGCAAAATTCGTACCTGACTGATGGTCAGTAAGCGCTTTTTCTTGTAGGTCGTATTTTTTATGTACACTCATGATAAATTATCAACATTAATTTACGTAGATGTGAATGTTAGATAGCTTACATCTTTAGCTTATAGCTTACTCTTTAATTGAACCGTTTACTAAATTAATTGATCCCTTTACTTAATTATAATCTTTGAATATTATTAAACCTTATGGATGAGTTGAACCTTCTAGATTTTGCTTCCGAGTCTACCGAAGGTACTTAACAGAAGCTTTGTTTTCACTTTGGAAATCTCAAAAAAAATTTCATCCAAAATTGAAATTTCCACTCGCATTTTACGATTCAGAGCTTCCTGAGAAAATTTGGTTCCGTGTCGGTATGTCTGTCCGAATTCCCTTGTTACAGCCAAATCATCCAGATTTGTCATCCTCCTTGAGGCCCCATATGAATTTCATTATGATTGAATCAATGTTACGCTCTACGCATGCGCTACAGTAAAATTCGTTCACGATTGTGTTGACATATTATCTTCTAAACTGACAAACACCAACAAAATCACCAGTTTTGAACTTACACAGTTTTGATTTCAAATTTTCTTGGACGCTAGGAAGGTAGGTACCATTTTAACTGGAGCTCTTGCAAAAAATGGATGGGGAGGAAGAAAAGTTGCTTAAAAAACATAAATATCAATTAGATATCATTAATAAAAATCTATCAAAAACCTATCAATTGCTATTGTCTACATTTCCTTTAATTTTGGAGTATTTCACCCTCGTGGCCAGTCCCATCGACTTCACGAAATTTAAATCATCATCAAATTGATAGAAAAGGGAATTATACGACTTCAAAATACTTAGCGATTAATTCCAAAACCAACATTTTTCGTGCGACTATCAGGCTTTTTTCAAGAACATTCGACCTTTTCCTTAGCTTAGCTCCTTCACCACTGTTCTGGGAGAGCATTTTACGATTTAGACTTTTTAGACTCAATTGGAAGTCTAAACGTTTAATTTGGTGGAAGGTTCATCGAAAAGATAAATGGTTTTTAATTCATTCGGTTAAAGGTTCATTTTGGTTAAAGGGTTAATCCGGCAGGCAAATGTATAAAAGCTTCGTGCCATGAAATAAATTATACCTACTTATGTTATCATTTGAGAGACTTGAAGTCTAGAAGACCTAGATAATCATCGATGTATTCATAGCCAGAAGGACCTTCAGTTATAATTGACGTAACATAAAGACACTAACATCTCTGTGTCTTAGTTATTTAGGTGATTCTATAGCATGTGCATGTGATTCAGTGATCTTGAATCTATATTGTGATTCTGGTGTCTTTAATTGTACCTAACTATTGCCACAGTAACATGAGCTGTAATTATAATGAAGTTTCATTCATGCAGCATGAGTTGATGAGCGAATTTTCAAAGAATAATTTTAACCCATTTTGTGGGTGATTCTTATAGGAAATTTCACGCTGATTCCGAATAAACCATATTATCGTCCTATGTTCAAGATGGTAATTTAAACCAAAAACCTAAAAAACGCGTTTTTAGTGATTTTTGGTTCTAAATTTTCAAAATTTCACCTAGGTTTTTTACAGGGTTAGATATCGTTGGAGTGACAAGTATATAAATATATATAAATATTATATTTATACATACAGTATTCATTCATATAATTTATACATACAATATACATTTATACAATTTATACATATAAAAAAGTGTCAAATTTCAGGAATTGTTTTAGAACGGTCTGAAACGGATTTCCGTGAAGAAATTTTTCAAAAATTTACTTTCTAAGATTTTGAATCCATTGCAATAGCTTCATTTTCTTCGAAAATTCGCTAACAAGGATCTCCAGGAGCTAAAAACGGCTGCTGTTACGATTCATTTTTTCAGGATATACTTCCAAAATACTGCAAAATTTGGAAAAGAAACCGATTACTACAAAGATGGGTGCAACCGTTGAAGAGATGCAGAAATGGGAAGACGAAGTGCTGCAAGCCAAACAGAACAACGTACAGATAAACATTGTTTCCGAGGTAACTTCATCAATCTCAAATTAGAATAATAGGATAACGGTATCAGTCGGTCTTCGTTTCTTATTATAGTTTTCTATTCCATTATTTGGTTGTCATCATGTCCCGCATTGGCCTTCATCGAGACCACAATACCTCAATCTCATGAATAGTTGTTTTTACCAAAAGTTTGAAAAAAACAGGATATTCACCTGTAGTAAGTAGACACCCGAAATCCAGTAGATTGGACTGACAGGAGCCAGGAGCAGACACTCCAGAGTCTTATTGAAATGAATCAGTATGCTGTGCACCATTCGTACTGGAACTAGATTGATGACGACTTCTTGAGATCTTGTACAGTTATAATAGTTATAATACTACCAGTTGACGCCGTCGAAGACCGAGGACTGGCCGTATCCCCTTTCTACTGGTGGTTCAGTCGAGCTCTCGTTAACAACACAGTGCTCACCATGATATGCCACTCAAAAATGAACGAATGACAACAACAGGTAGGAACCACAAACGTAAAACGTTAAACGATCAAAGATGCCATGACAAATGAAGGTACGTGGGACATTGGAAGGAATACCTACGTGAAAATCCATTCGTTGTGTTGTCTATAAACACGTATCAGACAAACCAGAGACATTACCCACTTGTGTAAGTAGGTACCTACTCACCTGTGTAAATCAGACAATAAATTGTAGATATTCAATTCTTCCAACTACGTGAAATCCGTAGGTCGTACCGGTAATACTTAATGTATAATTGAATTTGCCGAAACGTTGGCGAGAGCAACTTAGCGTTTGTACAAGACAAGCATCCAAGATCCCCATGCACCCAGCACCAGCTAATCAGCGAAGAATAATAAGTTGATAAAAGCGGTCGAGATCACCAAACCCATCGGTGGTATCTTCCTACAAACTCAATTTGAATGGGCTGAAAACGTTTTGTTATATTAGAATATGTTTCTAAAAGTCTGAAATGATGATTGATACAAAGAGCTTTTCGGAGGCCAGAGGAGGGATAATTTCTCCATACTATAGACTATATTTACCTAGGTAGAAACTTATTACTTATAGAATAAACATGCTGAGTCATACAGATTAGCTTTCTAGTTTCCTCATGGCATATGAAAAAACCAAAAAAAAAAACCTTTTCTTAAACTGTGGAGTAATCAGTTTTATGAAGGTTGTAATAATATTCTATAGAATGTTCTTTTGTCAATAATATAGCTCGCAGAAGTCGGACAGTTTCTGGTGATGGCTCAGGAGATCTTATGCCTGAAGCCGATATCTCAATTCGAGATTGAGAGGATGCTGTTGATTTCCCGAGAATCATCCACACTTGCTACAATCATGACCAGTTTCCTATGGTTAGTACTCGATTAGATTTCGATGCCTCATAGGATTTTCCCTTTTGTTTATAACGCTTAATGAGAAGACAGAAAAATAATCTTTCATAGTTCATGAATGGAGAAATTGGTAATTTTAACATAAAAAGAGTAGGTATAGTTTGCTTAATAATGTATGCATGGAAAAACAAGACAGTGTCTAAAAACCCGGTCGTTTTCAATCGGAATTATTTCAGTCCGACGGTTATGCGAGCTGCCTTGTACTTCAAGCCGATCATGATCTATGACGTCTGGGCGAGTTTGCTGCAAAAGAAATTGGACACCTGGTACAACGCATACGCGAAATATAAGAACAGGATGCAGGTAAAGGAAACTACTATTCATTAATGGGTTTGTTCCTACAAGCTGTTGGGTTGGGGGGGGGGGGGGGGGGGGGGGGGGGGGGGGGGGGGGGGCAGGTCTCGAAAAACACGTTACCTACATGGTTTTGGGGTTAAGAGCTTAGTGTTCCAACAAACTTGGGGCCCTGGAGCTGCTCTCCCGAGCTTTAGGGCTGGTTTATCGCAATCACATTTTGGAAGCCCGATTAAGGTCTGACAAAGTCAAATCTCTGATTATCTATCACATAGCCGTTTATCAATTCACTTTAGCAGCTGACTATTCCTATGCCTGGGGTGGGCCCTAGCCAGTCGTCCCGTCTGGCAGCTTGTTTCCAGTTACTATACCCTGCACGTACTACGTCCTCCTAAACTTCGTCAGTCCACAGCAGTCGTGGTCCCATGATAAACCTTTTTGACGGGATTGTCCTCTACCATCCGGATGATATATGTTCTGCCCAGCGAAGACGACCAAGCCTAATAAACTTGAGCTTTAGTTTAAATAACAGTTTAAATTCGTTTCTTTCTTTCTTCTCACCTTTTCCTGAGAGGAATAGTTTTTTAATGAGTAGGTAATTCTGGTTTGGAAAAGCCCTTTGGTGATGAATTTCTGTGTAAACCATTCATGGGAAAGGTGTGTGTCTGTGGTTAATTCCTTGTCCCAGCCAAAATTGCTAAACTTACGTCCGATTTTGATGACTTTTACAGGGATTATGAGGTTTGGGGTCTAGATGGTCCCCAATAAGTGCCATCCCTGCCTGATCAATTGCTGCTTCTGTCCATGTGCTAAAATTAATTCCTGAAACATTCACGTCAACAAGACTATTTGGTAACATCTGGTGACGGTTTAGACAAGTTCAAATCGAGAATGGAGTTGATAGATCTATAGGACTCCGACCCGAATAATTAGTTGGATGAGATGAAATCGGAAATATTGTTATTTGTGGTCAATAGCAAAATAAACCAATTTTCCGTGTTTCCGATAAAATTTTGAATAATTATCAATAATATAATTTTTAAAATTATTTAAAAAAAATTAACAGGTCTACTCGTATTGAGTTGGTACTTACCTACTAAATTCAATTTAATTTGTTTATATGTAATTAGTCAGTTACTGACTGTAACTATGAAGGTAGGTAAATAATACTATTTTATTAATACTACTTATGATCAACTTGTTTCCAAGGTCTTCCTGAAATACGGAGTTGAGCCGAGTTTTTTCGACACCGTAGGTGAGGTGAACCCGTTGGTGCACGCCCCATTTCACGAGCTCAGTCTCATCAAGAAGTCCTCCATACTCAAGGCGTTGTGCTCCAACATGTTTGTAAGTACCTACAAGTGTTTTCGACCCTTATTTTGTTGAACATAATGAACGAAAATTTAATTATTTTTTATTTCGTTGAGCAAGAAAAGGAACGCTTACGGAAGGTACTGAGGGCTGGCGAGAACTTGCGTTGTTTTCAAGTTTCTTTTGTCAAGTTGACTTGACGCCTTGATTGCTTGGCAGTGTGCTTTTGCGGGTAAAAGCCCATTGCGACCGGCAACCTACTATTGTTCGTCTCAATCAGTACCTATGAGCTTATTCGAATTTTTGAAATTGATATTAATTTATTTTAGCATTCCAACAAGAAAATAGAAGAATATTTTAACCTTGTGGACGAGAATTCGTTGAAATCCAGACTTCTCTACAGCGACTCCAAGTATGATTACGTCAGTCTCTTCTCTCCCGAAATCCGTGTTTACAGATCCTCCAGGATCTGTCTGGAAATAGTAAGTGTAACTACAACTCCTCAAATCTCTTTCCCAGTAGTGCATTCGACTGATACCAGCAAAACTAATCTTGGATGAAGGATTGATCACGTAGATCCTTAAAAATTATGGTTAGATAATATATAATGTAAAAAATTTAATACTGTCACAGGATGAAACCATTGAATCAGTGTATCCAGGTTATTTCAACTACTATCCCCGAGTTGAAGGAAACGGCCAAGAACTTCTACAAGGTAAGTACTATCCATCAAATTGGAATCTTCTGGAGATCATATTCTAAATTCAATTGAAGCATCACTTTTTCATGACAGTGAATTTTCGGATCGGAGGCCTCTATTATCGTACTTCGTGCATGGTCACTTGCAAGTCGAATAGGTAGATGGGGCGAATACCTATTACTATCACTTCGGAATATCATTAGTAGACCTGATGATGTCAATGCTTCTCCCATTAAATATGTTGACAAAATAATATACTCGTGTGCCCTGCGGTGGATTTAAGTATACGGCAGTCGAGAATCCCAACCAACCCATCATAATTATAAATACACCAAAATGCCAGAGGTAGAATACCATCACCCGTTAAGGTACGATTTCCTTTTTTCTCATCTCACTCTTAACTGTAGGGTCCAAGGATTCGTTCTCGAGGAAACAGAAGTTCTGTCTGATCGCTAATGACACGGACAGCCTCGTCAACTTATCCAAGCTCTGCGCCAAGAAAAAACGCAGTAGGGCGGCCGTCAACCGACTCCTGGCGGAGGAGAAGAACCGCGAGCTCACCCTCATAGGTCTTCGGGCGCTCTACTCTCAGTGGAACAAAGCCATTTACAAGTACGTTCGTCAGGGGACGTTTAGGATTGCCTATCTGATAAAAGTAGCAGAATAATGTAAACAACAAAGTTTCATATGGCTGAATCCCGACTATTCAAAAATAACAATTAAATATCCTGCCGACGAATGTAAAATTAAAATTAGAAATAGGAGTAGTCATTTTCGAAAACTACATCAAACAACCAATATCTTTCTTCTTTCTTTATATATAATTTTGTAGTGTCCGGCAAAATTGAGAAGCACTCCGTGGTCAGATTTTAGCGTTAGACGGCTCATTCGAACCAGCTCGACGCTAGCATTCTCGAAAAATTGTCCCCGTCTTGGTTGTGTTCCGGGCGCTACTTAATGACGAGCGTTGTTTTCACCATTGCAGTTCCTATCGCTGCGTGGAACTGGTAACGCAGTGAGGTACATCAATGTCTAGCCAGGAGACGAAATCTAAACATACGTCGGTTAAAATTCTCCAGATTCCATTCTTAATTACCACATTGTTCGCTTTGTCCGAGTAAATGAGTGGATGACCGGCTAAGGGAGAAAGAGTGTTTTAAAACGGTTCGGCAAGTCAAGGTGGAGGACACGTTACATCGAAGGGCTCGCCGTGAGGTACCCACCAAGAGGAACACGAACGTCCTGTACCAGAACCGAAAAACCTAAAAATATAGAACAGCAAATGGCTAACGGAGGTAAAGGAGCCTCTTAGGTAGGTACAAGCCCACTTTCCGAGCCCCAACAGGCCTGTAGTATATAATAAAAATATAATTACTAATAGTAATTTGTGAAGATTCCTACACCATCAAAAATACACTCAAAGTAATTTCATTTCAAGACATTCTAGCCAGTACTTTGCTAAATGATTTTCAGGACCGGAAAATGTTCAACGAAAATCATCATAATAATTTCTGTAGGTACTAGGTACATGAAGTGGCTCAGCAATTTTTTGATAATGAGGAATGGACGTCAGTTTTGTTAATTCCTTAACATCGTTGGGCTAACGGAGAGCTTTCCAAAAAGGTGCAACATGTTGGGTCGGAAATGAAAGGAAGAGGGCGAAAAGGGGAAAGGAAAAAGCGTGCGACGTCATCTGGTATGTATATTGCCTTCTCGCTCCCTCACATGGGAACTGCGTGAGAGGGAGATACATACCAGATGACGTCAATCGTTTTTCCATTAGCTTATTCCAGCCAAACTACTCGAATTTGGGAGCTTGAAATTAGGGTACTGGGGTTTTCGAAGGTGCTGAATCCGATTCTGAGGTCAAAAATAACAAATTCCGACCCATGTCCGTTCCTCATTGCATTTTCTAATGCGCATTGCGTACATCAACCAGCTGTTTACCGTACTAATACACATATACCTATGTGGTCGTAGAGATCCGGCTTCTGTGGAAATATCGAGAAACTACTGGATCTCCAAAGTTGTCAATAATCCCAGCAATGCTGTCGCGGAGGCTGGAGACGTCGCCCACCCGGAAAACCCTTGCGGACTGAGAACCATCAATCCTACACCTGGTCGAGAACTCGGTGAGGGATATTAAAAGACCGTTCATCTTTGGGAGACTTTGAACATTTCAAAGCACCTTGTTCCAAAACCTTAGCTTCAATTTTAGATCTCGTATGAAAATATCGTGCGTTTCTGTTCTATATTTTTGGTTTATTTTTTCAATAATGGACCTTTGGAATCGAACACGAATTTTTTTAACCCCTTTGATGGGCTTTGGCTTGGCGTTACCGCCAGCCCTGTCTAAGCGGTAGAAACTAAGGGATGAAATTTTCAAAACGCTCTAGTTCGAAAACGTCAAATAGGAAGGTATGTTTTTTAATCGATAATAAATTACGAATTTCATCAAAATTGTATGACGAATTTGACTATGAAATCAGATTTTGTATTCTAGTGTTGGCTGAGTTTCCATAATCGGAAAACCGATTGTTGGCACATTGAAGGGCAACTTCCGACCACCCAGCTTTTTGCGTTTTAGTGCACTTTTCACGTTTTTTTCTAATTCCGAGTGAGTTTACTCATGTTTCGATGCATTACCATGTTACAGCCGCGTAAATACAGGAAAAAAGAGTCGATGGTTCTTTCAGAAAAATTATTTTAATTCTCTTTTCTATTCTTTCGATTTTCCACGGTTTTATTCCAATTTTATTTTAGTTTTATTCATTTTTTTTAGTTTTATTCAAATTTTATTCTACTTTAATGTGTCACTCTAATGATCTAAAGTGTATGACTAGTCACTGATATGTTTTATACTTTGTTCAAGTTTTATTCGAATTTTATTTACAATGTTGACTGTTTTCAAGTGTTTTTGTTAAAAATCATTGATTTCCAGTTTTATTTCGCTAAAAAAAGGTTTAAAAATGAATTTTTTTCCCTAATGTTAGCTGTAGGTAAGAGGACCCATCTGGAAGCTAAATACAGGGGTAAAATCGAGCCAGGGCTTCATTTTTCGATTATTTGAGTGAAAAAAACATGGGTGGTCTGAAGTTGCCCCCAGGTGATACAATGACTATACCACATTCACCTTTTTTTCATGGATTTCTAATGCTCGAATATTAACTTTTGAAATGGAAATATAATGATGAATAGATCAAGAATGATATATTAAAAGACAATGCGATTGAATGAATACAGACTGAAAAATCTCAAAAATTCATAAAACGTGGTCTGAAGTAACCCCTATGACGAATGAATTAACCTTTGCAGATGGGTGATCTACACAGAAAAATAATAAACCGTTCTGTAATAATTTGCAGCGTTTTATGAATAATTACGCAGCTTCAGTCAGACTACCAGTTCCGTTGGACGCTGCTTTCCAAGGGTTGTTGATTCATTCCAAACAATCCTCCATTTGTGGTTACTTGTTGGTAGGGCTTTGTAGATATTTGCCCAAACATCGTTGAAAAAGATTTGTTTCACTCTTCTTACGTTCAGATTCAGATTGTTGATCCCTATTGAACCTACTCATGATTTTATATACTCAATTAGGAAAGAGAATAATGAAGAGAAAGTTTCCCATCGACGACGTGGAAGACAGCTTCTCATCGAATGACGACAAACCCAACGAGGAGGACGTGTCTGACTGGGAAGACGGGAATATCCGAAGAAGTAGGAGGATTAAAAAAGTCACCGGCCTCCCTAGGTTTTTCGACCACAAGTACATGAAATTCGACGACGCAACAGAAGGAGAGTACGTGTACGGAAACTGGATAAACGGCCCGGAAGAAAATGAACCTCTCAAAAAGCCCCGAAAAAAACGGTTACCGAAACAGGCATCCGACTCACAGAAAGAACGAACTTACAAAAGGGTTTCAAAAGCAGAAAAAACGGCGATGAATAAGCAATTAATACGGATAAGTGGCAACTCTGGAGTGCAGACTACAAAACCTGATATGTTTCACAGTTTAACTTTGCCTGTCATCAAAGATGAGCCTTACATGCCGCCGAATGAAGTTCCTAAACTTCCGCTACCATGCCAGTTTGGGAAAGATCCAAAAGTCAATCACTTAGGCCCACGGTTGGGGGATCCTACAAAGAATGATTTGTTGTCAGACATAAATGTTTGGGATTTTGGATTATCAGGGTTCCCAGCCTTTGCACCGTTGAAACCAGTGAACGACGCGAGTCTCCCAGAGGACGGCGATAAGAAGTTGTTGGAGCTTGGAGCCTTCAAGAAAGAGGAGGCTCCAAAAAAATTGGACAGTACCAGCAAGATCAAACCTGTTAAACTAGAGACTCAGAAGCCAGTGGCGCCTCCTATCAAACGAAATAGAGTACCTTTCCAAAACTTGATTCCTGTGAGTGAACCCAGCATGGTTGTCATTCCGAGCAGAAATAACGACAGACTGGGGCCGCAGCCCGGGCCGTCCAAGATCCTGAATAGGGTGTTCTTGCCGCGACAGGATATGATGGGGCCCCGTTTGATGGCAGGCGTAGTCCCTGCTGAACCCAGCGATATGTTGTTCCTAAGGACGGGTTTAACCAAAGTGAAACAACCCGTTCATCACGTTCCCCACCAAAACTTGATGATCAAACGGAAAGTACATCTTCCTGCTCGGCCTATCAGCATTCCGCTAGTCAAGAATCAGATATTACCCGTATTCGAAAATGCTAGTTGGGCCAAACACTCGCTCTCGGAAAGAACGGTCCTCTACATCCCGTCTGGGACTCCTACGATCACCATTCCCTCCACCTCGGCCTCAAAAAAAGTAAGTTCCCGCGATTTGAATATACTATACATATTCCTCATTTTCGTAGATAAATGCTCCACTACCATTACGTTGTATATTATTGTAAGGCTTTTACTGTGACAACTCCTTAATCATTTTGCTTCCTCACTTGTATCCTTGTTAGTAGTCAACAAAATGTTGTCCTCCAAAGTCAACATTTCCAATTGCTTTTTGCGTTTCAAAGCTTCCTAAACCATATTATAGTTACGTTTCACGTCTGACTGTGGTCAATTCCTTGACCAAGGCAAAAATATATTAACTTACAGTCCAACTTTGATGACATGCTCAGTGGTTGTGACGGTCAGCCCCTAGAGTCTCAAGATCCTCCTCAAATGTTCGGATGTCAGGGGAGATCTGTCAGAGCAGTTTCTGGACTGGGCTATGACTGTAAGCATGTCTTCATATCCCACGTGAATTTCCTGAAACATCGATTTCTCAGGACCTAATGAGCCGATTTTGCTCGAAACTCACTGCCTATAGCCACTGCGCATTCACCTTTTTTTCTATCATAATATCACCATATTGGTAAGTGTTTGCCTTCACGGAGAGCATCTTCAAAAAGTTGAACACTAATACCTACTACTGGTTGAAAATCCCAAAATAGACCACTGCCTTTTGGTTGCATTATATGGTTTTTTCAGTCAATATCACTATTATTAGGTGGCTATTTCCTGAATTTCCGTAATAACAAAAATTAGGTACCTAGGTACTATACTGATAGTTTAGATCTATAGGTAAAATAGTATCGGTGGATTAAATTAACATGTACGCATTTTCTACTCCAGGAAAGAACTTTTACGCTCTTATGATGAAAACAAGCTCGCAATCTCAAAGTTACAGTCTTGTGGAAACGATCTTGCTATGTGGGACTCTTGAAGGCTTTCTACTGTATTCAGACTTAATTATTGAAAGGAGCATATTTCTATACCTACAGTTTTATTTAAATTTGTATAAATACAACTTTTAATGTCAGCACCTGACGTTGTTCACTCTCCCTGCACTATCAAGCTGTCAAAGTTGAAACTTAGGATGTTTAGATGAGCGCAACCTGTCGACATGTTCTATCTATCGTATAAGTATAAGTATACTTCTATCGTCTAGGTACTTCTACGTTCCTAAGACATCCCAACCAACACAATTTCCTACCAACTCATTCCTACCAACACAATTTCGTCAAAAAATTCCACGGAAACGTTCAAAGCCATTTTTCAGTCAGCAGCCTACTCATATAAAGGTAGGTATAAGGCAATAGGGTTTGATTATATTTCCTTGATATTTATTGGTTTTTTTAAAACAGGAACAGGCCAAGGAAAATTGAATAATCTTATAGGTACAGGTACAAGCTGAAATATCGATACCTAGTTGGGAGTTTGGTTTCCGATTCTAGGAAGCGTCCTGCAACCAAAATAACAATGTTAGGTAACTGTCAGAATATATTATAATCTTCAGAGAGGTAGTTGAATGATTAGGATTTAGGTATTGGTTGTACCTACCATTTTCAACGGGCAGCACAGCGAAAACATATTGATTTTGGAGGCCCGCAGCTCAAGCCATTGCGTCTGGTTCGGGACGTACATTTCTGGCGGCATTCTCTGAGGGGAATTTTCGTTATTCTCTCCTGTGTGCACATTAAGGTGGAGAAAGCCAATTAAGGAAGAAATAATAAGCAACATTTTGAATCTATATAGAAGCCAAATTTGATCT
>JAEMON010000005.1:9781482-9801148 GCA_030264115.1 Lygus lineolaris
AGTACTCCAAAATTTTTGGCCAACGAACTCATCCTTTCTTTTTATATTTTCGACATTTGGAATTTTTTGGGGATTTTTTATCTCGATCCCTCGGGCAGATATCGTCTGGAGTGACTGGCATATTTATAAATATATACATATAAAAATATGTCAAATTTCAGGAATCGTTTTAGGATGATCTGAAACGGATTTCCATGAAGAAAATTTTCAAAAATTTGCATTTGAATTTTGAAGGCGTTGCAATAGCTATGGAAACCCACGGACTCACGACCCACGAAAACTGTGCGACGAGCACAAACCGACCCACGCATGGAAAGCAACTGCATGGGATAGCCGTGGGCTGGGTTCAATATGCGGTAGGTACCTGATTCAAAATGTGTTTCGCATTTTCCCCCACGCGTGGGCTGGGCGTGTGCTAGGTTCAATTTGCGGAGGGCCTTGAGGAGAAGCCGTCTTTTAGAAAAATCCTCACCCTCTACCCTACATACCGACATTTAGGGTTCTGTTCTTGATTTAGTCGTTTGGGCTTACATGGCGTTTGCTGAGAGCTTCCAAACACCAAGAGATATCCGTCTGAGTGACGCGAAAGAACTGGTCCATGTTCCACATATTTGAGAGCTGCCTGGCCTTTCCTGCAGCCCACAAACGACAAGTGTGTACCTGTACAGCAATCGTTGTGGAATAAAAATAAATATAACGCTGAATCGTACAAAATACATTCTATTTTTGGACACAGTAGATAGTGAAAAACGCACGGAATGATCAAGGCGATGGAGAACAGGTATTTGTTCAGTCAAGGGGAGCTCTTCAAGGGCCACTGCCGTCCAGTTTGAGCCTTCGCAGCTGTTCGACAGAGCAACCAGCTCTTCAAACGTGTCTTTGAAGAGCATCCCCGCCCGTGTTCCCTGGAAACAGTTAAAATCAATAGGTTAGGTGATTAATTTTATATTAGAGGGTAATACCGATGGTGCATAGAATCTAATGAATTATATCTGCCTATTTCATCATACCTACTCGTAGTTACAGAGGCCTTTTAACTACTATATTTTATCGGTTGTTATAATACTCTGTTTTTTATGTTCCTACAGCCCAATTCCTTTTTTTTAAACCTACTTACCTACCCAAGAATATTACGCATTTTTGAATAGAGATACTAAGATTTTTCAAATAAGATAGATCAATTTGTTAATTTAATGATGAAGTAGGCCTTACACCACTTTTCTTAATTAAATTCTCACTAAACAACTATTTTTTAAACCGCCCCCTCAACCGGATAGTCCGCGCTGCATTAGCATTCAACTTCACTAAATCCTGACACTGATATAATATTTTTCTTTCCGCTCCGCTCTTATCAGTGGTTTATTAATTTACAAAGCTATTAGCATGGAACATGCTTTAGCCATGGACTATTCCATGTTTCTCGAATTTTTTTTAAATAGATATAAGTAGGTATCAAACAACCGCACGTACCATAATTAATTCAACTAAGGCTTCAAAGGAAACTGGTGGTAATAGGAGCATCTGCGATAAGTAGCGCTGACAACAAGGAGCAAGAAGGGAAGGAGGTAGCGAACGTTGGCTTTATTATTTGCCAACAGCGCTCGGCCTTTCGGGACCATACAGATAGGTATAGAATGTATAGGTACAGCAGTATACATTAGCAGTATATATATATGTTCGTGACCAGGCAACCCCGGACCCACCCATCGGGGTGGCCCCCGGGATGCTTGATGCTTGCCATATTTGAGAACAATAAGCTGTTTGGAACATAATATATATGGTATTAATCCACTGAAATAAATTACAGCATGCAATGTAAATGAGACATCATACGTTCAGAACGTCGTCGGTGACGTAAGGGCCGTTCTGGTAACCAGCGGCTACCAGGGCTTTCCTGAAAGAGTAGTCCCAAGTCACTGTGGTCACATGCACCGTAAGCCCGTCTATCAAACTCTGCAGAGCTGGTCTCAAGCTCTGCGGCAAATTCACTGTACATTCAAACAATTGAATGTTGCTCATTATTTTGAAATATTGTTTAGCTCTACTTGGTTACCATGTGAGATGTCTGCCGAGTCTCAATAGAGTAATCATTGCTTACTCACCGTTCGCAACGAACTTCCGGAGCCAACAGGACCATTTGTTGCAGGTATCGCCGTAGAAACCAATCGCTTTCCATATAAGGCTATACTCCGCATAGCCTCCCACCATCCCCCAAAGCACCTCCTGGTAGTAGCTAACGATTTTTTGTTTGGCCTTTGCGCTCATCTTGAACTTAGCTGCAATAATGCACTACATAAGTCACTATATATAATAAATTGTTTGTGAAACAAGTCAAATCTCTAGTTATTGGTTTGAATCCGTTCTTCGTAGGAATCCCTCTGTTTACTTTTTTTTTTTACATTAAGCTTGGAGCTTGGTCGCTTGTCTCGTCTGCCTTCCGATGATAACACAATTTTGCTTGAGCTAAAATCACGAGAACTAGACGGAAATTCAAGAACTATACTCTGTTTTCCTGTGTTTTGAAGAGCTGGTGTCGGAGATGCACATTGGGGTTGTGTGACTCAGATAACTCAAGATAGTACATGGTAGGTACCATGTAAGTATCCCTAATTTGCTTTGCAAAATGTTAACTCACCTATCGCTCCGGTCACCGGATCCGGAACTGGGTGGTGTCCCAGATAATCTGGAGCGACTCGGACGGTGGTGGTGAACAGGATTCGTAGCCGAGCGCACTCCATCACGATGAGGGAGTCGAGCATCTCCTCTTCACTGTCCAATTTACTACCGGCGCCGTTTCCATTAGGCGGCGAGGGGGCCGCGCTTGTGTGCGACGGCGAGATGTTCTCTGTCAGGGCCCTGAAAAATAATTATTCATCCATGAAACTTCATAATAATTTACTGTACAATTTGAACTTCGTAGAAATCACAATATCGCACCTCATAATGATGAGTTAATAAGCAGGTCTTCCATACAAACCAACATAATTTGGAGCACCTAACAACATTATTTTATTAACAAACTAGCTGACCCGGCAAACGTTGTTTTGCCATATATATAAATGATCTCTAGCCGGTTACTTCTAGACGGCCGGATTTCTAGACGGTTGGTTGTCCAGATCCCAAACGCTCGCTTCGCTCGCGTGACAGTGGGACAGAGCCCTTATTAAAAAATAAGAGTTGATCGTAGAAGGGTGAAAATTGAGGATTGTATGTATTTTTGTATGTTGTATCATAAAAAAATAGAAATTGAAAATTTTGTCTAAAAAATAAAAAAAAAATTAGGGGTGGACTACCCCTAACATTTAGGGGGATGAAAAATAGATGTTGGCCGATTCTCATAGATACCGGATAAGCACAAAAAATTTCATCAAAATCGGTCAAGCCGTTTCGGAGGAGTATGGCAACGAAAACTGTGACACGAGAATTTTATATATTAGATAATGCCGAGAAAGGCATTGATCTTCTTTTCAACTGTGGGTTCAAGTTCATCCAAAAGGTTTTATTATCCAATATTATCCAAATAGGCTACATTAAACGTCATAGGCGATGTCCCGGGTAACCAACTGCAAAACCGTCCCAAGTGTTAAAGATCCACCAAGGTACCTACCTGCCTAATCAATTTAGCCTATATGGCTACTGGCTATTTTAAAATAATTGGTACCTACCTAACCAAAATTTAGTCCGTTGGGTGCTCGTCAGAAATATTTTTTCTTACCTGTACACCTCCATGCTGGAATTATCGGAAGCCGGGTAGTCCTCCTCGGCTTTCTCGCGCCTGGCTTTGATGTTCATCAGGATGTAGACAAGCTGCTGCCCGCACTCTTCTGCCCTCAGCTGAGCCACGATCTTCAGTTCAATGAACAAAAACATGGAATATAAAGATTAAAGTTTCACAGATAAATTGCCCCTCAAGTTTTTGAGCTCTAAATTGAAACAGGCTCCTATAGAATATTAATTGATTGATGAGTTAATAATTCGATTTATAACGTCGACACGGAAGCATTTTATCTTTTCAAATGCGGGTTTTTGGTTTATGCAATTTTGTGAACCGTATTATGTCCAACACTTCATCCAATCGATAGGTACTTTCCAACTCGTATTGCCCCGAGTGCACTGAGGTACCAGTGCTGTCCTATCGCTTCAGGGAGGTGAAAAATGTTGTTCTTGCAAAATAAATATCTCCCTTTGATTTTACGTGTTATACCTTCCTAAAAAAATGTGTCTGCTTGTCTAACCTACCTGTCAGGCTTATTGTCCAGATATGCTTGCCACACGCAAAACTCAAGAACCAATGAAGATGAAATTCGTCCCAGTTGGGGTGGCCTTTGGGCATGCGCAAACATGGAATACTACTGTCTTCGAATTTTTCACGGCTTGATGGTCTGCATTTGCTCAAAAATGGTGAATAGAGAGTGACTACTAGATGATCCCTTATGAATTTAAAACCATGCTCGGATGGCAGCCACTATGTATGCCTCACCCATGTTATACCAAAATTTCCGCAAATGTTATCGGATTTCGAGAAATATCCGTGGATTTCGTGAGTTAGTTTCCAAAAAGACGCGTACAAATCTCAACTCTACATCCGAGTATTCGCAAATTTGACATCGTCCACGTACCGGTGTCTAACCAGCTCATCTCCAATCGTCCGATTTTTGTAAAATCTTATGGGTAATTAGGGGCTACCTGATGTCTAATAAATTAATGACATCGGAATTGGTACCTATAACAATTTATTGTTTGATTTAAACTTAACGAAACTTTTTGATTCGGCTCTTACGCAGACGAACGTGTAAATTTATAAACTTGCCCTCCGTAATGATACATTCCGAAATCTAAACAACCAAATTTTGTACATGAGGCAGCTACCCTGTTATTCACTTTTTTAATTGTTCCGAATTATTTAATCAGTGTAGATACCGACTACAGGATCCCATTTGTCAAAAATTTGACAAACGAAAAAGAAAGCAGTGTTGGAATTTCATTTTTGAAAATTCACTGAGATCCGTGAAAATTTTGCCAACCTTGTAAGTGGGTAGTCGTTCGGGGCTTTCATCTTCAAACATCTGCTACAAGTAACGTTTTCAACAATGACAAATTTTCAATCTTTATTCTTAATCTATTGAAGATAATATTATTCATCAATGATCGGACCTATATTAATTAATTACCTATCGGACAATATTAATTAATGATAAACAATTTCATATGTAATTTCTAAAGTTTTGGTAAGGTACCCAAAAATAATCATTGTTTTCCTGATGTTGAATACCTACCTACCTACCTACCTTGTACTTTACCAAAACTTACCAACTTCACCATCACTTCATTCGTGTTTCCCAGTCGTCAACGATTCCCAAAAAATTGTATTAGGTAGTTACCTATAATATGTAGCTTCCTATTTTTTCTCAGTACCTATATGATGAAAGTTAAGAGAGACCGAAGTACAAGATAGTTTAATGTTATTCATTGTAAGTACGAACTTGAAGTATTTTTGTTAATGAAAGTTTCCTCATAGGCAGCAACATGACGGGACATGTGTTCTTCACAATGCTCACTGATTTGCTTTCAGCGCCTGACCCGAGTGGTAGAATTGTGTCGTGAAAAACGATCAACCTGCAAATACAATACGTAGATTTCAAAAATTGATAAAATTGTTAATATAATAACACGAATAGGTATTTCTTTTAGGTAGTTAGGTAGTTTGAATTATTTTCCATTAGGTATTTTGTTACGAACAAGTGATAACAACCCTTTCAACCCTTTGATTTGAGCCTTTCAAATTTCATTAATCGGGATATTGTCGTAATAAAAAAGTCGTGAAAGCTTCCATTGCTTGTCAATCGTAATGTTGATGGTCATAATAATTATGTTTGCATTGTTAGAGTTAATTTTGAATAGGTAACACGCTTGGGGTGAACCTATCTTGACGGGGTTGTTTAGTCCTCTGTGTGAGGGTTGATACCTTTCATCGTTGGAAAACCACTTAAGGCACAATGGTTGTTTGAGTCATGCACTCAACTATAGCGACTAGTACCGTATTATTATTCATTTTATTCTCTGTTTTTCCTGTGCACTAGCTTTCCACAACATTTTGGTTTATTATTTTCAATAATAAACCTTTGGAATCGAGCACGAAAACAAAATTTTAACCCCCCCCCCTCAAAATTTGAGGTTTTACGTTTCAAGATACGTAGAATCCAAAAATGGAATTTAAAATAATCCGTCCGTCCGCCATACGCGGCACTTTCCTTAGTTACTATGGTCCAAAATGAATGAAATTTAGTATACCGGCCCCATTCGGGATCTAGTTGTGCCGCGAAGCTTGGCGTTACCATCAGTCTTCTCTAAGGGTTAGAAAATAGGATACACAATTTTCAAAACGCCCTAGCTCGAAAATTTCAAATAGGAAGGTATATTTTTAAATCGATTTAAAATAGGACACAATTTTTAGCGTTTCAGGTCCAACCGTTCGCTCCCTGTAAGGACTTGAGGGTTGAACGAAAAAAAGCAGAAACACGAATGTGAATCGCAATTCTTTCCGAGTAGGCAAAATCTCCGTTCAAATATCAGCTGTTCAAATGCAACTTTCTTTCGATTCCACCGAACCAAGTTTGTTGTTTACTTTCAGAAGCTTCCTTAGTTATTGAATTTCATTAAGAATGATACAACTCTCTGATAATAATAATGACAAGAAGGTACCTACTCATTGTCGCCAAGGGATAATTGTGAACCTCGCGGTAGGTGGGTGCAATAAGATCTTTGTAGATGGGCGATCTATACACAAAATAATAAACCGTTGTGTAATAATTTGCAGCGTTTTTTATTGGTCCCATATTTATTTCTTGAATGGATCTGAGATGTACACACGCTAATAAAACGTTGATATTCATCCGAGTATCGTTTTGGTTTTATGGCAGAATCTCGAGATACTGGAAATACCGTTATTGCTAGAACCGAACTCAACACGGCGTTAAGAGCTACCAATCCCTCAAGACCGCTCGGTCGTGCGTCTATTGCATAAGTACCCACCATCTGACTTGGCTTGGATCGCTTATCTTGATCGCCATCAAGTTTATTCATGATTATATTTAGAACATTTACGTCTTCTTCTAATCCACTTGTTGTAATCCCGTTGTATTACTTTGGAATACTTGTCAAACAATATTTAATTATACCTATATCCTGATTTATAAAACGTTCATCTAATTTTTTGATGTGATAGTCTTTTCTAAGCCTAAGATACGTAATTGATGATAAAATATACCTTTAACAATAAACAAATACCAACAAAGTCGTATTCGACCGGTAACCAGTAAAAACTGTACGCCCGGCACCTAAGACAACACAATAAACCAAAAAAAAAAAAAAACAGTAATGAAAAAAACAAAAAAACAATGTAATAACAATTCTAGTGGGTCGCGAAATCAAGTCTGTCGGTTGAAGGGGTTGCGGAACGGAAATTGTGGTGTTTTGTTTAAATTTCTTGGTTTAGGCGTAACCGGAAAAATATTTATTGAATTTCACCGAATGCATGCCAATCGAACGAAGAATTGACGTAAACATTATAATAACAGCAGTACAGCTTCTAGAGAAGTGCGTAAGTACGTGTCGTAAAGATTAGCATAAGAGATGATTATTCACTCATGATCATCATTCATGTGATAAAAATACGCCTTCATTCAATGTTGGTTCCGGATGGGGCTTAAGCTTAAGGTTTTGAACTGCGAGAGTAGCTTTGTTGATACTTGCTTGTCATATAATCGTATTAAGCAAATTTTGGGTCTTTTTTGTAGATAGCATGTAAATTATATATTATACAATATGTCATTGTTCTCATATTTTTGTGTATAGATATAGATCATCCATATAGATTTGTATGATGAAGAGATAGGTGACTAGCATTTGAACCCACTTGAGAATATGAACGAGGTGTTCAGGCGATTCGAGGAACTTGCCAAGGCCGATGGTAACCGTCTGGTTGAGAAAGTAGGTGAGCGACAGCCTCTTGTTGTTGATGATTTTCTTCCAGTGGGTGCACTTGAAATTGGAGACGATGGCTGCTCTGTGATCTCCGGCTACCTTCACGAACAATTTGCACGTCGAGTCTAGTCCTTCTGTCACCTCGGCCAGACACTAGCAATGCAATATTATGACTTTATAACTAATTAAAGGTGACAAGAAACATAAACAGACAGAACGCAAATGTTCAGAGACATGTGTTAGAGACATAAATGTTTGGGAAAAAGGCTCTTCGATTTCAATCTTTTCATAAAAGTCTGGGGATATAAGGGTGGAATTCACTTGCATGTTCAAATATGTATGTTCCTTTACAGCCAAAAAGTACAGCCTCTCTAGTTGTTTGTTACAAGTTGCTCAAGATGGCTAATTTTGCGATTTTATTTATATTAGGGAACCTGACCTTATGTAGTCCTGGAAAACGATTTAAATGCCATCTCTTGCCTTTGGTTCTCTTTCAAAATTTCCCCAAGTCAAATTTCCGACAATTCACCTTTTACCTCTTCTGGGCCTTCAATCCAGGACAAACAACGTCCCAAAACGGAGTGGTCAATCCCTGACTATCCGGACTAATCCTGGACTTATGGTAACCTACAGGCTGATTTGTGACGCACCCCCTCCTTTACATTGAACGCCAAACAAAATATCTGCCCATCCTTAAAATTCGGCCCGCAGTTTCTAAATCACCGTGTTTGATTAAATGCGAGCTGTTAATCACGTCAATGGTTTTATGGCTTACGTCCCATTTGGCGCTGTCGTCGTATAGGAGGTATGCGAGGGTTGCCTCGAGCGCCTCAGCGAGGGCGTAAAGCTTCTTGCAGTTATAGACATACTCCTGAACGGCCGTGTCTTGGGGTGGCAGCCATCCTGGTACGGACATCCTGGGAGTCTGGCCCTGGTGATAGACTTAGTTTTCCTGTTACAGGGACCTGAATCTTGGACCTGGATTACCACCTACGCTTCCACCACCTCCCTGAAGACACTCCATCTCACTGCCACCTGCACAAACAATCATTATTCGTGATGTTCAGTAGTTCTGGGTGAAGTGAAAAGGCTCCAAAATTTGAGGCCAAATACAGGGTGTCCCACGAGCCCCCCCCCCCCCCCCCCCCCCCCCCCCCCGCATCATTATTTATGGGAGTACTAACCAATGTATTTTTTTAATTTTCATAAATTTTTGCAAAGATCTCAGATGATATAACATGATATCGTTGCGTTATGGCGCAAACCGCAATTGACATCAACTTTGTTTTTGTAAAATGGGAACCTCGTTTTAGCGCATTTCCGAAGAACATGAAGCTATTGTAATGGCTTCAAAATTTTAGTAATGTAAATTTTGGAAAATTTTCTTCATGGAAATCCGTTTTAGACCATTCTGAAACGATTCCCGAAATTTAACACTTTTTCATATATTTATATACATTATAGTAGAGCATTAGAAACGTAATAGGTAGAAGGTTTAATAGTAATTTTGGTTTTGCATATACCTGCCTATAACTAGGTAACTCATCAAAGATACTGAACATCGTGCTGGAACATTAAAAGGCAAGAAATAGATAACTAATTTCAGTGATGAGGTAATCATGAGACGTAATCATAAGAGTGGACATCATGAGAGGTAATTCAGTTTTCCTCAAACTCATCAAAATCCTTGTCTATTATGTCTGTTTGCCCCTCCCAAACGGCGTGAATGATAACACCTTGGAAACCATCGATAATGGGAATAACACATTTTAACTGAAAATTGACTTCTCATACAACTCGGCATACATTTATTCTCCTTACTAATCAAGTTTACCTGCTAATTGAAAAATAAATCGATTGAATTACTACCTAGGACAAACCACAGAGTAACGGAGACAACTTAACGTAACGGGACAAACCACCGGTGTGCACTGCCTACTTTCTGTGAATATGGAACCTTCTGACTGAAGAAAGAACCATTGTGCACTCAGTTGTTGGACGTATCTTCGTTGTGCAAGTGAAATAGTGTTTTTTAATGGACACAATTATTCCTTGAAAGTTTTTCTCATTTTTAGACCTTTTCTCGCTTAGATAGGGCTTAGACCTCTTATTCGGAAGAAAGGTCTTGGCGAGACGATTCCATTGATACCTACTCTAAATCGATTTTTTGGACATATTCCTTTTGTGAATTATCGATGTTATCACCCATTCCTCGAATTAATTACTTGCAACAATTCGCCCCAAACTAAAAATACATAGCTTCCTACCATCGGTAGTGAGGAAACAAAAAGACGTACCTATATAATATATACATACCTATTATGTAAGAACAGAATTTTGGGGTATTTCTAATGCAATTTCGACTTTAAAAATGTGAAATCTCAAAAATACAGAGAAATTCCAGAATATAGAAAGAAATCCCCTTAGTTATTACGATAGGATGGTGGAACTGCAGTTATTTGACCTGCCGTCAGTTCCAAGCAGCAGTGATTTTATTTGGGATTTTGTGGGTTATTTATTTACGGAGCTGATCCGATAGGCAGAACAACCACGCGATATCCACACTCTTCCGGACTTGTGACACGGCTCCTTCTTGATTAACATAATATGACTCCTATCTTCAAGAAGGCCAAGGGCTACAACTCTACACTCTCCTCAGAGGGACCGACATGTCTGTTCCCCCTACCGCACCAGCTCTTCAGTAGCACAAAACCACATCGTCCCTGCCTCACCCACAACCATTTAAGGTTATACGGCAGTAATCATCACGATAGGATGGTGGAACTGCAGTTATTTGACCTGCCGTCAGTTCCAAGCAGCAGTGATTCTATTTGGGATTTTGTCGGTTATTTATTTACGGAGCTGATCCGATAGGCAGAACAACCACGCGATATCTACACTCTTCCGGACTTGTGATACGGCTCCTTCTTGATTAACATAATATGACTCCTAACTTCAAGAAGGCCACGAGTTACAACGCTGCACTCTCTTCAGAGAAACCAACATGTCTGTTCCCCCTATTTAAGGTTATACGGCAGTAATCATCACGATAGGATGGTGGAACTGCAGTTATTTGACCTGCCGTCAGTTCCAAGCAGCAGTGGTTTTATTTGGGATTTTGTGGGTTATTTACGGAGCTGATCTGGATCGGAAGAGTGTGGATATCGCGTGGTTGTTCTGCCTATCGGACCACCTCTGTAAATAAATAACCATTAAAATCCCAAATAAACCACTGCAGCTTGGAACTGACGGCAGGTCAAATAACTGCGGTTCTACCATCCTATCGTGATGATTACTGCCATATAACCGTAAATGGTTGTGGGTGAGGCAGGGACTATGCGGTTTTGTGCTACTGCAGAGCTGGTGCGGTAGGGGGAACAGACATGTCAGTCCCTCTGAGGAGGAGAGTGCAGCGTTGTAACAAGAAAACAACTATTTGAAAAATACAACCACTCATCAAATATTCAGGAACTGATCATACAAAATTTCTCTGTTGCCACTTTTGAGGACGTTTGTGAATTTGTCATATTTATCGAATGAGATTACTTTATGAAGGTGGATGACAACTCGAAGTTGACAGGGTAGCTGGAATGGCGGGAAACAAGAAGGAAGACTGAAAGAGGAAAACTGAAGAAGAAGAGCGAAAAAGAGTACGATCACACAGAAAAGAAAGAAGAAGCACCGTCATCAGAACACATCTGAAGATCTCTCGACAACCGTTCACCTACGCCAATCATGGTCATGAAACCTTGGCAAAATCTGGAATTAACAACAGCAACAACAACCTACTTCCATTGGTTTTTCGCGCTGGTTCTTCCGTTTCTTTGTTTTTGTTTAGATTTCGTTTGTGTCTGGCGTAGTGATTGTGATCGATCATCGATGTGCTTAGTTGTGTTACTTTGTACTACTTAGTTCGTTTTCCGCGAAAAATAAATGATTAATTTCACCCTGTACTTGCCTACAGTCGGAAAAATCCAACGTTCTTATTTGTTACCTACTTACGACGTCCTCCGTAGCCTACCTTGTTTCGAGGTAAGTGGAGAAATTTAGTTGTTCACTTTCTCTTTAGAACGAGCTATCTACTTGCGCTGACTGGTAAGTGTATGTTATAACCGGTTCCAATTGGGAATTGTTGTTTGTTTAGCTCTGATTATGGACGTAGAATCGTGTGCCCATTGGTTTGGAAATTTAAATTTTTTAAATTGGGAATTTAAAAAGAATCTTCTAAGTGTAGGTACAGTACTCTATTCAAGTACAGTGTTACTGTACTTAATACCTAACTCAAGTCAGCCTTGTAATAATACAAATAATCTTTAGAAGGTAACCTACCTCAGAAGAGTACCTACCTGCTTACTTCAAAATTCACAGATTGAGAAGTAGGTACTACCTACTGTGACCATATTTCTCTCGGGTAAAATCGGGACGACTGGAGCCATCCCCCGGAAACTTTTGAAAATTTACCCGTAGGATCGATTCCTGATGTTTGTCCCAACTTAAACTGTAAACACCCTGTAGACGACTGATTCATTGAAATTACTGATTTTACTGTAATTTTACTTGAATTTCTTAAGAAATTATTTTTTTCTCTGATTGGAGGGGGTTGTGGGGGGAGGCCACCTTCCGTCATATAGGTATACTTTCACATTTTAATAGTTGAGACCAATAACTCTAAAAAGGAATAACCACCCACTCCCCTCACCATTTTTGTGTTGAAGAGTTTTTGAAAATGTTTTCCGATAGGTACTAATTATAATAATAATAATTGATAATCATTTCCAATCTCTTTTTGACATTCTTTCTATTTCTCGATTTCGAAAAGGCGTCAATTATTTAAATTTCGTATTCTTTAGTCGAGTTTTGTTTTTAGCCATTGGGTAGATGTGATTGTGCAATGTATAACAAATCGAACAAAACATTAACCATCTATGCATCTCTACATTCAAACCCAAAACGCCAAAAACTGATGAAAAAAAACATAAAGCAAATTTCTCCCTTGATGGGAAAAACAATAGATCATGGATATGTCTAGCGGCTTTAGGAGCCGCTCAGCTGATCTGAGAGCTCGATTTTCGACTAAGCTGATCTGAGAGCTCGATTTTCGACTCAGCTGATCTGGGAGCTCCATTTTCGACTCAGCTGATCTGAGAACTCCATTTTCGACTCAGCTCATCTGCGAGCTCAATTTTCGATGCAGAGAGTAGTTCCTCAAAACATTGCGGTAGCACCTCATTGATTTCTACCTAGCCTTCACATTTCGAGTTAATAATAATCTAAAGTGCCGGAGCGTTGCATTTTTCGTGGAGAAAAAAGTGTCGCGAAAAATTCCTTGACCCCCAGCCAAAACCAAAAGACATTATCCATGTCAAAATGGACAGTTTCCCCACTTCAAGGGAAAAAAAATTGACTCTTGGATAGGTATGTTTCCGGGTAGTTAATGTGCTTGAGTTAATCTTAATCCAAAGCTTAATCTTTTTGGTTGGCACGTGACATTACTGGTAGGAACTACATGGTGCCATCTTCAGTTTCGTTCGATTGAAAAAAGAGTTATGGGGCTACTGAGCTCCGAGTTTCACATAGCTGATCAAGGGTCTGTCGGTTCATTACTTCTTCTCTGTTCTAGTTCCATAACTCACAAATAAAGACAACAAAAATCGTCTATGGTAACCAATGGTTAGGCGAGTGATGAATAAAGCACCTTCTTGACTTACTACTTGTGTTTTGTTGTGATATTGAATCAAAATTTCTACTTGCACATCTAATAATCACTGTTATTAATTTGTTTCAGTGTAAACGATTAATGAACTATGTCTAACAATGTGTGTCGATACTTTCTGAACAACAATTGCCGGTATGGGAATAGATGTCGCTTCAGCCACAATGTTTCCGAGAGTGGGAGCATATCTTCTGGCTCATCACACAATCCATATGTCTACATCCGAGACCAAAGTGTGTCTCCTCCTAATTGGAAAAAGAGCAGCCTCTCAAATACAGAGGTTCGAGAAATAATTGACAGAATTGCTGAGGAGGCGAATCAAGTGGAGTATGAACACATGTGGCCACTAACATGTCTGAGTGTATTACGAGATGCACCCAATGTCCCTGGTTGGGAAGACTTTTCCATGGAAGAGATCAGAGCAGCAGCATATTCCTCCAAAGCAGCCGGACGTTTCGACGAGTATGTAATCTTCTTCAAAAACCTCCAACAGAAGGCCAAGGAAAACCGGCTGATATTCCTCCGCCCTGGAAAAAAGGCAGAAGAAATTGTCAAAACTATGATTGACAAACGCAACCAGGAAACGCCTCAACCCTCAGCCTCTGCCGTGAAATCAAATTTTTCTTTCAGTTCTGCTCAAATTCCTGCTTTTGGTGGAGTTGCGTCTTCAACTTTTGCTGCACCAAGCCAATTTGGCGCATCTATTTTTGGCAATCAAACATCCAGTACCCCAGTGAGTGGTTCTCCGTTTGGATCAGGGACTCCTTTTTCAAGCCAGGAACCAAATGCTGGGATATTTGCAATGGCGGCTCGCGGTTTCAACCAGTCACAGGTGAGCTTCTTAGGCAGGGTTTACATAAAGCGTGCATGATGTAAGGACCATACAGGAGTACGATAAGACAGTAATTTCACAATACGGAAAAATATTGGGATACGAACTTTGACCAGGTTAGCTTCCACTTACCTCATCCGAGCCAATACGATACGAAAATTGGATGCTTATAACCTTGTTGAGGATCCATGATATAGCTTACTTATTACTGATAAGTTATCACTGCCTCGACCTGTGCAGAACCCCAACGTGCGTACAAATCAAGATTGTTTGATCGTGGGCAGTCTGATTCAAAAGTTGTCTGGCATAAAAAGCGTCGACAAAATCAACCAATAAAATTTAATTTACGTGTTTGTGTTTCACACGCCCATGTGAACGCTGCTTTATAGGTTTAACTTTGAGAAGTTTTATGGTAGCCCTGCCAACAACCCTGGTTGTTGCTCAAATTATATAACTATAACAATACTATTATAAATAATAATTATTACTACATAATATGGAAATGTCTAGTACTACAATATTATTATTTATTATAATACTAGACACTTCTATAAAACCATAGTAGGTACATGGGTGCCTGCAATACAAACCCAGGCAGGGCATTTCGTGAGGTACCTACTTACTTTGTTTACTGTTGATGTGCCGAACCTCAATATAATTGGATAGAGATAAGTACTAGTCATCTAAGTGTAGATCTTCTTGTTGATTAAACCCATTCAAGTCATTTACCTACTTATGTCTAAAGCTAAAGAGATTGTTTAATTTTTCTTTGCAGTCCTCCAACATAAATGACACAGCTATGGAAACAGCAACGGACATTAGTCTGATTCAAAATTCACCCCCGCCATTCCACCAGAACATCTTTGGTCAAGTGGCTCAGCCCCCTCCATCTGGTTCTGTACTCCGAGGAGGAGGAAACGCCCCTTCTGTTTTTGCCTTAGATACCGCTCCTACTGGGTTCCCGCCTTTTGGGGCTCCAGCCGCAGTCCCCCCCTCTACTCAGATGCACCTCAGCGCCATCTTCACGCCCATGGACCAACTCACTGACATAGAGCTTGAGCAGTTCAGGGCCACTACCTTCACTTTGCACAATTTACCTTTGAGACCACCACCACAAGAACTTTGCTAGGTATCCGACATACTACTACATCTACTAGGGCTACTACTACTACTACTACTACTAGGTATCCGACTTACTACTACCAATCAATAATGTTATAATCATTGGAGTTTCCTTCAATGGAACAAATTTGAAGTAATTATTCGAAAAAATACTCAATTAGGTACCTACTTACTAAATTCTTCACGCCCATGGAAGGTTAGGTTCATTTTCCCTATTGCCCTGGTACTGAATTTTATCAGAACTGTTAATTAAAATATCATAAGTACGTATCAAGATTCCTTATTTCATTGCATTGAGGATAATGATCCAATCATTGTGCTCAACATAATCTATAATTATGTGCACCCACATACGTGCAGCAAAATTTCGATTGGATTTCGAAACAATCCTGTCGATATTATGATTATCCATTCTAGATTGAATGGAAGGAAAAAAGATTATCTTTTTGTGTGAGAATAAATTAAATTTGGATAGGTATATAAGTACTATATACGAGTATATTCCTACTAAATGCTTAGAAATTCAAATAATTTTATCGTTCACGTTGTCACAGTAAAAGGACAGCTTAACTTTTTCTCCTGGAACTACTTGGCTCTTACTTGCTAATAAAATTGAATCAAGATCGTTGTTTTCCAGAAATAAAACTATTTACTTTCTTTGTTACATACCCAGTTTCTTTACATCGTTCCACTTGTAAAAAAAAGAGGCATTCAATTCCAATATTTTATTCAATTTGTAGCAAACAATTTCGTGTTACTAACCGCACAGCATTACAATATGTTAGCTACCTATGTATAATAATACAGGCATGATTTTGAATAATCATTATGCCATTGTTGTTTTTTAGTTCAAGGTCCAAGGGGGGTGGTTGGTCTATTTCTCCTTCATGACACGTGTTCCCTGCCTTTCTCGAATCCATTCTACCCTCCACTCCACAGTTAAAGGGAGTCTACAGTAACAGCTGTTATGAAATGTCAAGACTAAACGTAGGTGTCATTAGCGGGTGAAGAGTTAGGGCACCAGTTTCTCTGGCGATATCGAACAAACATCCTCCCTCCCTTGCATCAATGGTTATAGGACAACATGAACGGCATGAGGTGCCTGTTTGTCGATAGGGGGGTGTCTTCGTGACATAACTCTGTCATCATTGTGGTCGATGATATTCGACCTTTACCACGTTAATACTTATTGGGAATGGGATGACATCAACTTGGGTTTTATTTCGGAATACAACATAAATATTTCGTAATTATTTATTTGCGTGGTCTCATGTTATGTAAAAATTTGTTTGAGAGAAAAATTGAGTGCACAAAACTTCGAATTCGAGAAGGATTCGAGCGAAATGAAATCGATTGAAGTATCTTAGGCAGATAGTGGCCAATATTAACATTTTCAGGATAATAATTTCTAATATTAATACCAATGTTAATATTCACTGTGGAAGGTCAAGGACATCAGGGAAAGTAGATATAAAATGTTCTGCTCTTTCTTTGTTCAATATAAAACCGTCGTATATCGCAAAACTTTTTCAAAACACCGATTCCATTACAATAACCAGCAAGTTTTGTTCAATTTTAGGTATCTTTAATAATGTGCCAACCCCATCAAATCTGTTGCTATATTTCAAGGTTCACAAAACCAGGTGGTTTTCGTGTTCGCAAATTACATTAATTAGCAATATACTTTCTTCCTGCTAAAAGACGTCATTAGGAGCCGACAAACCTAAATTCATGTGTCCAAGTAGGTACTGAATTTTACGATTGGTACTTACGTAGCTGGTGCAAATTGAGTGGATGAGGAGTAGTGGAGCCGCCAGGGTAAGATGTCCAACATAGCAAGGTGGGCTGTTGACTGGAGGGCGCTTAAGGGAAATGGGGTATCGTCAAGGACGATACCCTCCCTCTCTTACCACTATAGAACTCAGTCTTGAAGATCGAAACGTGAAAGAACTTGTCGTGTGACCTAATAAATCAAAACTCTACATTCGTACGAGACAACCATTTTGTATGCTTGATTTAAAAGTTTTGGAGATCATTATTATGCAAGAAGTTCCGGGAATGCTCCCCTATTTGCTATCTAGACGGGTGAGTGGGGAACTTGCATGGGTAGGAATTTTGCATTTTTAACCTCAAAATCTGATTCAGCTCCCTTCAAAACGCTCTATAGCCAACTTTAACTTGAAATTACGTATAATTTAAAAAAACGTGTGCCAAGTTAGGTGGGCAGTATAGTTTCCTCACTTTTGTAACATGGACGTATAGAATAAGTACGTGAACCTTTCAACGAAATTGGTAGAATAGTTTCGGAGTTAGGAGCATGCCTATAAATAAATTTCAAATTTGTGCATGCTCAGTAGCTATCACTTATCCAATTGTGGCGAAATTCATAGGTAATTGTCTTGGAGTCAGCCCTGAACTACTTACCCTCCAAAAAAGGAACTGAGAAATCGTAGTTTTCGAGCTAGGGCGTTTTGAAAATTGCATCCCCTATAGAAAAGACCGACGGTAACGACAAGCTTCGGGGCACAACTAGACCCGAAATGGAGCCGGTATACCAAATTTAATTAATTTCAGTCCATGGTAACCACCAAGCAAAGTGCCACGTACGGATATTTTATAATTCGATTTTTGGATGCTACGTATCTTGAGACGTAAAACATCAAATTTTGAGGGGGGTTAAAAAAAATGTGCCCGATTCCAAAAGTTTATTATTGAAAATAATAAACCAAAATAAGTGGATTAACCATTAAGACTAAACCAGAATTTAATTTTTATTTTTCAAAACGTTAGAGGAATGAGGCAATTTTGTGGGCAAGGAGATAGTGATCCACCTAATACTGACAAAGCATTTTTCCACTAACCTATTGATCAGAGGGGATGGAAAGTTTAATGACGGCATTGTAAAGGAAGGGAGGCGCTGCGTTTGGAATGCAGTGGGTTGCGGTAGGGGAGCTGCTGTCACTTCACAATGAAAACTTACACATGGCGGGGAGGTTTCCGGGGGTCGAGGGTTTCAACCTTGAAGCCAAAAGATCCAGTTCGGTGAAGCATGAGGGGGGGGGGGGGGGGGGGGGGGGGGGGGGGGTCTCAGTCACGCACAGTCCTATTTCCCAAGGGGTTAAATCGTAGACTGCTCTTGGAGAGGCCAACGTATGTGACCCAGCTGTTTAACGTTCCGAAGGAAAAAACATACAAAAAGTCCCATTCATGCAGCATGAGTTGATGAGCGAATTTTCAAAGAATTATTTTAACCCATTTGGTGAGTGATTCTTATAGGAAATTTCACGCTGATTCCGAATATGCCATATGTTCCCATGTTTTATATGGAAATTTACACCAAAAACCTCAAAAACACGTTCTTTAGCGATTTTTGAAACTAAATTTTCAAAATTCGACACCTTGGAGTACTCCAAAAATTCTGGCCAACGAACTCAGCTTTGCTTTTGATATTATTGACATTTTAAAATTTTCTGGATTTTTTATCTCGATTCCTCGGGCAGATATCGTCTGGAGTGACACATATAAAAAAGTGTTAATTTTCAGGGATTGCTTTAGAATGGTCTGAAACGGATTTCCACGAAGAAATTTCACAAAATTTGCATTATTTAAATTTTGAAGCCATTGCAATAGCTTCATATTCTTCGAAAATTCGCTAAAATGTCCGTGATGAGCTAAACTCTAGGAGAAGGGATACCATATTGTTCTATTCTCTACTTAAGTGCTCTTCAAGTGTGATGTCGAAACACTATTTTTTTGCTTGCCGTTACGGTGTCTGTCATCTTCAAGGGGATAGAAATAGGGATAGAATTTTTAAATCGCCCTCAAAAACTTTCAATTGAAAGGTTGTTTTGAGAAATTATTTCAAATAGTTTCCAATCCATCCACTGCATTGTACGACCAGAACCGCGACTTTGCTTAGGTACCATGGAACAAAATTAATGAATGGGGAATTATCATGTTTAAGAAAATCGAATTTTTTCTCCTTTTAGCGAATTTTCGAAGAAAATGAAGCTATT
>JAEMON010000005.1:9831794-9843005 GCA_030264115.1 Lygus lineolaris
ATTTTGGGGGGTTTTTTCACACATCTGACCACTGTGCGTCGCCCAGTTCTAGGATGTCCCTCAGTAGTGAGAGGCGTCCTTATGTTTTCGATCTGGGTCGGAGGACAACACTCAACTGAGAAAAGAAGTTCTAGTCATGCAGCATGAGTTAATGAGTTGAAATAATAATTTTAGCCGATTTGGTGGGTGATTCATACAGGAAATTGTATACTGATTCTGAATAACATTATATTATATGAGGCGTTTAGTATCAAAACCGGATAACTCTAAAATGTCGAAAATTCGTTTTTTCACAAGTTTGACCAAAGAACTTTATTCTCCCAAAATATTGGGTTCGAAACTGGACTAAAACCATGAGAAACAGTGGGGCAAACTGTTGTGTTGGTTAATGAATTTAACGTGGCCCTAAATTAACTTTTGTCTCTCCCGTAAAATTTGGTTTTGTGGAGTTATCCAGTTTTGATGCAAACGCCTCATATTATTATACCATAAATATATTTATGTTCCTATGTTTTTTAAAGCGATTTTTGACCCTTAGTTTTCAAAATTTGACCCCTTAGAGTACTCCAAAAAATCTGGCCAACGAACTCATCCTAGGGTCAGATACCTACAACCCGGGGAAGGGGGGGAGGGTTTTCTGGAGTGACACACACATGAACAATTGTTACACTTCAGGAATCGTTTTAGAAAGGTCCAAAACCGATGGACTTCCGTGGAGAAAATTTTAAAAAATTTGCATACCTACCAATAATTTTGGAACCATTGCAATAGCTTCATTTTGTCCGAAAATTCGCTAAAAGAACCAAGTACAAATCCGTTACAGACCATTCTGATCCAAATGCGTGAGAAAAAAAGGCCCCCTGCACCCCCCCCCCCCCCCCCCCCCCCCCCCCCCGGTAGTTGCAGTTGAGCTCTTATGGCTGAAAAGAAAAACCATGGAACATGCTTTAGCTTTAAACTCAAATAAATTTAATTGAATATGTGGGTAGAAGAGAATACTCGGAAGGATGGGAAAATTGCAGCATGAGATGTGTGATAATTTAGAGCTTTCCAACGAGTAGTGAACGATTTTTGAGGGGAGGAATTTATTTTTCCCTATCAACGTTTTGTTGTATGCAACGAGATAAGAGTAGGATATAGGGAGTACAGAAGACGGGACGGGCGCGCCCAGCCTGTATGGAAAATGGTTGCGCCCATGGGTTGTGCTCCCACCAGATTCTGAATAATGAGTGACACTCCATGGCAACCAGAGAGTGAAATGTAACCTTTGAATGAAGCGATACATAGTCGTCACTCATTGGTTCCTCATGAGCTTGCGCTTTGCATCTTGGGTATTAGTACAGATCCTGTGTAGGCCAGTCCCCCACCTCCTTTACTCACTCTGTCCTACTCTTATCTCGATGGTTGTACGTAGAAAGTATTAGAAGAAGGGGATGCCGTGCGTTGTTTTAGCGAATTTTCGAAGAAAATGAAGCTATTGCAATGGCTTCAAAATGTTTGTAATGAAAATTTTCGAAATTTTTTTTCATGGAAATCCGTTTCAGACCATTCTAAAATGATTCCTGAAATGTAACCTTTTTTTATATGTATATTATGATCGAGATAAAAAATCGAAAAAAATTCTAAAATGTCAATAATATCAAAAGAAAGGATGAGTTCGTTGGCCAGAATTTTTGGAGTACTCCAAGGGGTCAAATTTTGAAAATTTAGAGTCAAAAATGGCCAAAAAACGTGTTTTTTGAGGTTTTGGTGTGAATTACCATCTTAAACATAGGAACATATGGTATATTTGGAATCAGCGTGAAATTTCCTATAAGAATCACCCACCAAATCGGTTAAAATTATTCTTTGAAAATTCGCTCACCAACTCATGCTGCATGAAGGGAACTTTTATTTATTCATTTTTTTTTAAACAAAATCTTGCGTGCGCTCTCCAATTCTCAACCGATTTTGGTGTTTGTTTTTGTATTTGACTCAGGCATTACCGACGCCGCCAAGATAGACTGACACCAGGGAGTGGCGCCACACGGATCAACGTGTTGGCTCTAGATGATCATAGAATTTGGTGTGCTTGTCAGTTTTGGGACAATATTACCCTCATTCTATTTCCCATCTGAAGGGACGTCCTCTGAAATGCATTTCTTACCTACAAAACAATAGTAGGTACCTACCTATGTTTTCATTAACACACAGTATTGTTACTGTACATCTAATAATGTTATGCTTAACAAGCAACTCACCACTAGATTGGATAACGTTGAGTTGGGGAGGTGATAAGCGTACAGTTCTATTTGTTCAGCAGTAGGATGGAGACCTGCCTTGGTGATCTCCTCGGGGCTTTGAGACAAGAGGTTCTTGAGTATGGGCAGGTCCTCTGCTTTGAAAGTCGTAACTGAACCCTGGGGAAGGAAATCAGTAATAATCAATCAAGTAAATCATGTGCACACAATGATAAAATAAAAAAGTCACATTTAAACATGTTTTATTTTATTTTTTCAATTATCACCTACCATCGATTTGGACAATTTTCCTCAGGTTGAAAATTTCCCTTTATTTGACCAAAAAATTCAGTTAAATAACGGAAGTTAACACTTATTGACCACATACATGAGGTGTTTACCTATGTCGGAAAGTCTAGACAGAAAACGATTGTGACATGTGAATTTCTGAGTTTCCGGCAATAAAATTACGTCTTTGGTAAACCGCCGAGAGGAGATATTACAATAGCTGAGGATTCAGAGACGCTCTGCTCCCTTGGATCAACAGCCAATCAGATGTCATTTCACATGATAAGTCATTTTTACCGCGTTTTTATTTTTAAATAACTCATCTAAGACAACAATGCTCTAAAAATTGTGATCTATTTGAAATCGAAGGAGAAATTATGCTTCCTATTGAAAGTTCTCGAACTAGGACGTAAGGAACATTTCAACCCTATTTCCCTCCCCTTAGAGAAGACTGGCGGTAAAGCTTCAAGGCACTAGGGATTCATCGCATCGAAGCAGGCATCCCTAGTCCACCGTAACTAAGCAAAGTGCGGACGGACGGATTTATTTTTATTCGATTTTTGGACTTAGGTAACTGTCTTGACACGAAAAACAACCAATTGGAATTCAACGAGCAGTTATCACCTTCTTCCATTAGAAAAAGCTGTAGACTTAGTTTGAAATACGTTTCAAGGTAGAAATCGACGAGCAGGTTAAAAAAAACAGTTATAGGTTTCACCAAAATAAGGAAGATTCCTTATGGAAATTGGAGGAAATATAATTAAGATGTTGGGAAATCCAAAAAAGCAATCTCCTGAAAAAGAAGGCCCCGGGTTCTGGACCCCTGATTGCATTTTGTCCTACAAACCTTGTCAAAATGAGTGTTGAATCTGCCAGCTCTTCCTGCGATTTGTAAGGCCTGTGATACAGTTATGACATCTAGTTCTTTTTCGCCCTTCTCGTTCATGATGGGTTTGATCAGGGAGTAGAACACGATCCGCTTGATACTTCTACAATCGGTCACAGGAAAGATGGTTACATATTTACACATACAGACGATCAAACGATCCAGGAATCCCATAGACATTAAGTTATTCCCAGTAGATAGGTAGGTGCTCAATATTTATAGTGTGTGTACGTACAAATTGAGCCCCATTCCGATAGCATCCGTAGCTATCAACAATTTACAGGAGGAATCAGGGTCATTGAACTTCTGCGCTTGCGCGAGTTTGGTTCCAGGTGGAAGCCCACCATAAATTACTGCTACTTCACATCCCTGCGATTCCAGGGTTCTACTGACCTGTTGACAATTCCAGACTTCCAATAACGTCAAAATATTGACATCACGGCTCAGCTATTATCATAGTAATAATGCCACAGATTATTGAGAAGGTAATGAAGGTCCATAATTAACTTGTAACAACGAACAAAAAAGAAAGGTTCGTCAAACACAGCTTGTAAACATGCAATTCTCCAAGACTCTGGCTGCTGATGTCATGTGGTTATGCATGTTAGAGCCAGAACACTGGAATGAGATGATACTCACAGAATAGATATCGTTCTTGCTGAAGCACACGATACAATCTCCAGGCCTCACGTTATCGAAAGACACAAGAGCTTCACTCTCCACTGTAAGGTCTGTTAACCTTTTGTAGGTGTGCACCTGTGGATAGGAGGGGGTTTGTAAAGACGTATCAATAGTGGAACAAAATACTGTATTTTAGAGCCAGTCCTTTCTTCAAGTCAATTTGACAGTGGATCTGCATTTCACTACTGCATAGGACGGAGCTCATTAGGAGTTAACTCATATGAAGATGAAGGAGAAAGTTTCCTTTCTCATTCTTTCCCCTACAGCTATTTTTCATGTATCTGATGACTCAAGTATCAGATATCAGAGCCACCGTAACCTTTACAGAAAGCTTACCTCAACATCTTCATTACATGTGAGGGCAAGAGCAGATATCAAGTCGATGGCAGCAGCTTCCCCACAGACGTGGATCTCCTCTGCCATTACTCCTAGGAAAGAACGGGTCCATGCCCACCCTCGGCCAGGATCTCTCAGCAGTTGGATTTCATCTATCACGGCAACTTCATCTGCACACCAATTCAATACGTGACAAAACTCATTTAATGAAGCCGAAAACAATTAAGTACCCTCGAAAATCCCTGAATCCAGAAATCCAAGTAGTTTGGTGGGAATGAGTTACAGAAAAAACGCGTGACGTCATCAATCATCTCTCTCTCACTCATAAGGAAGCGAGAAATTTGACTGCTGACGGCACACGCCTTTTCCCCCCACTTCCGTTCATTTTTGGAAAACCCTCCCGTAGACCTACAATTTTAAATTAAATAAAATGCTTGTCTGTTCCCATTGTGATTTCTCAATTAAACTCACAAGGGGTGTTTACTGAGGTCATTTCCACTGTACATGAGACGTGAGAGGAAGGAGAGCCTTCACTTATTGCAAATTTCCTTTCTTCGCCAGTCACCAGATCGCAAGGCGTTCCCTGGAAATAGACGCTACAATAAATTCTCGGAAATTATGTTGAGAGTATTATTACCAATATATTAATATTGCCCCCCCTACCAGAAGTGACTAAGATTAATTTGAGTCCTAGGACGATGAAATTGAATATTTCTAAACAAGAAGTTTCACCTTACTAGAGGGTGAAATCCAGATTTTTTTCTCTTCAAGTCAAGTCAAGTTTTCTCTCGGGTCTAGTAATTGAAGTCAATTTAAAAAAAAAACCGAACCGAATGGTGAGTAACTTTTGTTGATTGCTAATAATTCGACAATGGACCTCACTTTATTGTCAATGAAATTTGTTCATCATTAATTATAAAAAGTCTTAATTATCAAGATATTATCAACTACAATAATTGAATGTTTAACTTACTCTTTCGTTGGCTTTCTTATAGACCTCGGTAGCCAGTAATTTCAATGGCCCGCAATAAACACCACTCTTGGCTGCCATAAAGCGCTCCAAAGCTCGATACGTTTTACCGCTATTAGTTGGCCCAGCATGAAAAATTATTTTCCTCTTCATGCTTCGAGCGTTCGGATACCTGAGTCCAAGGAAAAATTATCAACTAATCTCAACAGGGAACATACTGCGTGTCAACGGATTGGGGATGAAGTCGAATAAAAAAATCCTCACTTCTTTCGCCAAGCATTCGACAGATGATCTACAACTTACAGGGTTGCTACGGAAACAGAATCCCGAAATTCCCTGACTTTTCCAGGTTTTCCAGACCGCAAAAGTAATTTTTCCCCCTCTTTCAAACAATAGTAAGCCCGCACTATCCCTGAGTATTTCACCAAAATTGGTGGAGTAGTTCCGGAGTGATGGCAATTAAAACACATTTAAAGTTTGCGCATGCGCAGTAGCAGCTACTGCTGATCCAGTCGTGACGAATATACCATATGTTCCTATGTTTAAAATAGTACTTTACACCAAAAACCTCAACCGATTTTTGACTCTAAATTTTCAAAATTTGCCCCCCTGGAAGACTCCAAAAATTCTGGCCAACGAACTCATCCTCATTTTTTATATTATTGACATTTTACAATTTTTTTGGATTTTTTATCTCGATCTCTTAGACAGATATCGTCTGGAATGACACACATATAAATAAATATATAATATACATATGAAAAAGTGTTAAATTTCAGGAATCGTTTTAGAATGGTCTGAAACGGATTTCCATGAAAAAAATTGTCAAAAATTTTGAAGCCATTGCAATAGCTTCATTTTCTTCAAAAATTCGCTAATACTATTAGTAAAGAAACATTTCCTGAAACAACCGGATATTTTTTGTTCTACTTCATTCCCAATCTGGCTAGAAAGTAGAAGCATCTTGATTAATTTCAACATTGTACATGGATCGGAGGAATCAAATGCTCGTAAAACTCAGAGGCAGCTCTAAAACGAAAACGAGACGCAAATTTTTTATATAGGAGAATTTTGGTTTAACTGTCAAACTTCAACACAAGGCATTAAATGCCTTGGTGTTGCACCCCACGTAGTAACTAATGCCCCCCTTCGGAATAACTTTTCGGTTTATTATTTTCAAATAATACTTTCAAATACTCAAACCGGGTCCACCCGGGTATTTATTTAAATAGAATCCAAAGAACAAAGAGAGGATGTTTGAGGTAAGTGAATTCCGAGCCGAAATGAGTGGGGAGACAGAAACACGTGACCTCCCTCCCAAAACAGAATACAACTGACTCTGGCACACAGCGTCAAATGAGCCGTCCGACACTTGTACGGAGGTTTATAAAGGTTAGCAGGGTTCTCCCTGCTATGGAGAAAGGCAGTAGGGGACCATTTTGGGCATATAGACATTTTTATATCGTCGGATTCGTCTCGAAAAGCTCTATCCAATACTACAATGGAAAGCAGCGTACCAAGCGCTAGGAGAACGTTATTCAAGAAAATAGTGTACTGCCTTTAGATTTTTTGGGTAGCGTACCACGGAGAAAAAAAGTGAAGTGAAATGCTACGGGAAAAAGCAGTAAACGTTGAACACACTGCTCATTCCCCATGGAGATGGGTTGAACTGCCAACGCACTGCTTTTCACTGTAGTAATCACACTATGGAAGTTCGCCGTACTGCCCTTCTTATTGCTTTCCTTTGTAGGATCAGGCCATATCTATCATGTAGCAGTGAACGCTTCACTGCTTTTTATCGTAGTACCACGCGAGTTCTCCAGACTGTAAGTCTACCTTTGCCGGAATAAAGCAGTGCGTCCGAATCGCTGGTTTTAAATACATTTTTAGTCAGTTGCAGATATATTTTAGATTCAAGAGGTTCTAGAAAACTAAATTGTAGGCTCCAAGACCATATAAACTCAGGATGGTTGGTCATGGAATTACTAGAACTGAGGGAGAGGGCTGTAACTTTAACCCTCGATTTCTCAAAACTATGAAATACGCTTGTGCTGCTTTTCTCCATAGTAGGACAGTAAATACTTGTAATGAAGACCAAAATTCTTCAACTACCAAGAAGGCGGGGACGTCAGGTCACTGATTCTTTTCAGGTCGTCCATGCAGTCTAGATGGGGGAAGATTTGTCTGGCGTGTCTGAGGAAGTAGGGGAAGACATCAGTGATGTGGGCCGCTTCTTTTAGGATGTCACTCACTAGAATATGAAGATCTACTGGCAGCGTTTCGCACTCCAGGCAGTAACGCCTAAAGCTCATGTAGGCCTGATGCTGGAGGTAACCTGCCAAAAATTAATATGGGATTGAAATGAGAACCATTATTTTGTTGAACGTAGAGATTCAAACGGTGTTATGAACGAAAGCGCAGTAGTAAGGAGGGACAAACAATCGGTCTTCGATGGAATAGGTGGTTAATTGGTGGGACATTGTGAAATCCTTCAGATTCCGCTGTGTCAATAAAGCTCAAACCCCCTCGAAGTACCTTAATTTTTTAACAATTTTCCGTCCACAACAGAGGCAGGAGAGATTGTTTTTTGAAAAGTGGAAAGATTTGATGATGTCAATGAGTATACGCAGTGACACCTCATCAGGTAGAGCTGGTCATTGAAAAATCGGCCAACCTTCTACCATAGGTGAATTATGAACATCCATCGGAGGTGAATCGAAATGAGATACCTACCCTTATGATGTGATTGTGCAAAGTAAAGATACCAAATTCTGTCGACTGTTTTCCCACATCTCAATATGTTCAGACAAACTTACTGTCTAGACCATTTTCTAAACACAGCTGTTTAACTTCCGGCCTGGTGTAGAACTTATTGAGAACCTTGATGAGCTCAGACTTGCTGATATTCCCTGTCAACTCCTTTCCAATCCCGGTGCCTGCCTGAAAAGAGCACAACATTTACAATGGCTAATATAATATTTAGGTAAGTAGATACCAAGGTGCTGAGAGATAGGTACTCCTCTAGTTACCTACCACCTTTTACTCATATTGGGTACCTAACACCTAAAGGCCATATCACACAAGCGTTTTTCCAGCATTTTTTTTGGCTGGAAGTTGAAGAAGACGAATCAGCCTTTTTTCAATGTGAACTTTTCCACCCACACAGCACAGACACTGGTGGAGCTTTTTTTAGGCATTGGGAAGATTTTGAACAAGTTCCAATTTTCTCGAACGCCATTTTGTGCAAAAAATGCATAGGGGGGCCTCCAAAGTTATTTTTTTTTTTTTACAAATGCACATTTCACAAAATTAGAGCCGATAGTGTTCAGGGTAAAATCCTGGTTTTCGCGGTAACAAAAATTCGATTAAGTAGCCTTGCCATTGACTTAAATAATTTCGCGTGATTTTGTTTATTTTATATGGTATTGCTGCTTGCCAGGGTCAGGCTGGGGCCCAGGGGGCACACTAGGAAACCAACCTCTAGGAAGCCCCATACCTATGTATATTGATATGAGAGGCGCTGTTTAGTTACTCGACACCAAGGTGCCTACCGAATGGGAAATTAGGTACATTCGAGAACTTTCTCTTTTGCCCGCAGTGGGAGGAATGCACGTGTGATACGGTAATCATGACCAGAACTACCCAGCATCTATTATTTACCTATATAGGTATGTATATCCAACCCCATCCTATCAAGGCAGCTCCACACATGCTGTATTTACCGAGCACCGAGCTACTCGCCCAGGTACTCGGCGAGTAGCGAGCTCGTTGCTCTACACATTCAGAGTTCGTCATGCGCAGTGCTAGCCTCGGGAGAGAGACGAGCTACTCGGAACGATGCCATGAGAGAGTCTTTTTTTCTTTTCAAGCTCTCACGCAATGTAATTCCCCTCCAATCCTGCCTCAATGCGCTTCCAGGCATTGCGCATAATGTACATGTCATTGCGGTACTTGTGATTTGGATGAGACGCATCCCAAATCAATTCTTCCGACTCGTACCTATAGCTCCAAAAACTTCAAAACAACTTCGTTTGGCCAATCCATGTCATAAATTTCAATAATTTTACAAAACAGAGTGGGTAATAACGAAAAAACTCGGAGAAAAATAACCGGACGACTCAAAACAAGAAAAATAATGATTTGAATCACACTAGAAAGTAGTGATGGGAACGATAACGCACAACAGTGTTTTTCTCTTTCTACAACAGTTGTGAAGGAAAAAACGTAACAGCTGTTGTCGCAAAAATATAAAAACAGTTGTAAAATAACAGCTCAACTAGCGGAGCGCTCAACAGTCCCAACACTCAAAAACACATCACCACAAAAACAAATCGTTTCTATTGTTTTCCTACTTTCATCTTCCATGGTTATTCGCATGGAATCAGAAATGCCTACTCTAGGGATGGGACGTTCCAGCTGTAACCGTTACGTGGAACCTAATCCAACACCGGAACTGATTGGAACGGTGACACGTCTTTAAATTATCGGTTCCAGTTCCATCTACTAATTGCTACCATACAATCCATCCATCACTCATCGAGAAGAAAAAAATGACGACAGTTCATAGTACCATGTAAAAATTTCACCTCCATGATTCCATTATAAAGGTTCCATGTACCTATTACCTGCCTCCTAGCGCCCATGGAAGTAGGAACTTACTTCCCACATCCATGCTAGCGCCAAGCACGTATAGCTCCAACATAATGTAGGTTCGATGGTCACTGTACCTATCTACCAGCTGGCCCAGGGAGGTGTCTTCAGTTCCAGGTCCAACAGTAACTGCATAACCGGAGAACCACGATATGGTTGCTATGACGAGACAGTTTCTTTCAGTTATAGTTACAGCAGGAAAGTGCAAATCTCATTCAATTTCGTTCCGGCGTCAGCTGTCAGTGGAACCGTAACTGGTTGGAGGTGGAACCTCTTTGCGTGCGTTGTGTTGCCGCCTTGCCGTTATTGGTTATTCAGTTATTCAGATTCATGGAACCAATGTACTTTGGTCAGGTTGTCATGGATTTAGAATGCATTGGCTTCCAACGATTGTCATGGAATAGGGGTGTCTTTGGTTTGAGTTCGAAACTTCCGACTGTTCACTACACTTTTCATTTTCTTTTATAAGATTTCGAGTTTTTTGTTGTCAATCGTGATTTTGTTTTTGGTTTTACCTTCAATTTTCTTTCCCTGTTTTCCGTGGTTTGTCACCTTCAGTTTTTTCTCCCCGTTTTCATATTCAAAGTTCAAACAGGGAATGGCTTCTCGAACAAACTTTGTTTGTTGAAATTGTTTACTGATGTGGAACCACTTCGAGAGGGTTGATAGAACGTTTGGAATGTGTAAAATTTGCAAAGGTGAGTTTTTCCTTCTGTTTAGAATCAGATATGAAGGTATCAAATAGTAGGTAGATTAAGTATATTGCATATTATTATGCTACTTAAAGGTAGGTACTTATTGGTAAGTAGGTACCTCTTTGTACTTACCTAGGTGGTGGTATTAGATCGTTCATTTTCCTCTTGCGAAGTGTTATCTAATTTGAGGACAAAATATATATACCTAACTGTTTAATTAGTTACCTACAAGAGCTGTTATATTTTTCAGAGCCCTATTTACGTACCTAATTTATTTGTACAATTGTAATGTTTAAATATTTTAGTGTTAATGAGAGAAATATTGAAGGAAAATAGTGAAATATTACTTAATTGAGTAGATTATAAAGGACGTACCTACCTATCTACCTTAGTATTCATCGTGATACCTGTATGAAGTAGTTCTCAAGAAAATTTCCTTCAATCAAACCCTCGCAAAACTCAAACCATCATTTTCTCTCAATCAAC
>JAEMON010000005.1:9877301-9892303 GCA_030264115.1 Lygus lineolaris
CCATTGCAATAGCTTCATTTTTTTTTAGAAAATTCGCTAAAAACGTGGTAATAAAGGATATCTGACTATTCAATACTTCAATAAAACAATTGGTCATCCTAGAAATTTCATGAAAAAGGTTGGAAAAATAATCATTTCGACTCATGCATCAAAATGACGCGGTTTTCATAAAATGTGAATGGCTTTTCACGTACGTGTTTCTGACTAATGATTGATCAATGACAAGAAACACGAAAGCAAAACCATTCAATCAATGACGCAGTTGTTGATGGTTTTGCAATCATGGTTCTAGAAATCTATTAATAATTAGTAAGAAACACGAACTTGAGAAACCAAGATAAGCTGGTTGAGAACACGATCTTCAAAATAAAAGAGAATTCCCAGTAGATCCGGTCATCACAGGTTTACTGTATCGTAGGCTATTTGGGCGAGCAAATCAGATGCTAAACTCAAATGAGATAAATCAACTGTAGTTCAGAGAAGGCAACACCATGACCACCAAACCCGCTTCAGATTGTTAGGAAATTTATATAATTCGTCGAGTTGTAGACTCCCCTCTCAAATCACCACTTCTATGCAGCCGCGTAGTCTATAATAGAAAAATTGTTGTATAGCTAATTAAATTAGGTATTAATTATTAATTATTATGCATGAATCTGATAATATAATTCGTAGTATGTACATATACGGAGATGTAAATAGTTTATTTTTTAGTAGTGCATTTTTATTTGTATTGTTATTTATTTATTTAACTTCAAAAACGTAATTTAGTTTGGCACTACCCTTGCAAGGCACTAAAGGCTTTTAGCCTACTGCCGACAACAACATTGTTAAGAGAAAAAAATTATTTTGTGTACTAAATTTATGAATATTGTACATGTGTGCAACTTGAATACCTAATAACTAAATCTTGAAGTGACGTCAAATTTCGAAATGTATCAAGGAGTGAAACTTGAGCTTGGTAGTGAAGAGTTGATTCTCTGTTTTCACTGTCAATGAAACTTTCGTGATGTACACCAAGACAGGGTTGTCAAATCAATATGTAAAATAGTTTTACCGTAGATGACACCCCTTAAAAAATCCGTAGCTTGATCTGAAGAGATTTGAAAGCTTGAGGTTTCAGTTAGAAGTGGGGTTGGAAGTGGTTTACAAACCGTTTGCAAACTGGTACAGTGTGCACGTGCCACCAACACCTATCTCCAGTTGCCAGAAACTGTCAGACGCGGCAACCGAAAAATTCTTCGGACTGAACTAGTGATCCACAACTTGGTTCAAACTGGTTTGACACTGTGAACGGGCGATCATGAATACTACAAACAGTCAGAAATGATCAGGAAGTCTGTCAGTGCAAACGCCCAAACGTGGTTGCAAGCGGTATCTTACTGGTAAGTAAGAAACTTTTTAATTTGATTTAAAACCTTTGATTTAAACTGTAAACAACATGAAGACGTTTTTGAATTTCAATTTGATTGGAATCAGGATTTTACCAGGAACTTGTTATGACAACTTTTTCTGTTCCATCCAGTTTTGAGTACTTTTGTGATACAATGATTAAGTGGTTCTTTTTCGCGGTAAATCACGTGGTGATTTAATTTTTCGATTTTCAAATTTGGGGCTTTTCAATCACACTGTGCAGTTAAGTAAATGGACCATCATAGAAATATCATGAACATGTTGAGAATGTTGACAATTCCACGCGTAATAAACAAAATTAACATTACCACGTAATTTAGCGCGACCTTAAAATCATATATCAAAATAGTTCCAACTGCTGAATCGACATTAGTTTGACAAGGTTCCAACTACAGGGTTTCACCTTTGTTTGGCTAGGTTCTATTTGCACACTCTAGATATCTTTGATAAGGTTTCAACAGCTACCTCGACCTTGTTTGGACAAACTTCAACATAGGTATCACCGGTAGGTATAGATTTTTGATTACATATTTATATAAATATGCATACATGACGTCTTTCTGATATGAATTATTCCTTTTTTTATGATTCAGACATTCATGAACTGAATTTCGAATAAAAAATCGAACAATCCGTTGCGGATATATACTGGTAGCTGACCTGGACCTAACTAGTGCCTTACTAGTACCTGGGGTTCATAGAGGGGGAGGGGGGCTCCACCTGCACCACTGCTTCAGAGCAGCTGTTCTCGCAAAGTAGGATGCAACAGCAAGATTTAAGAACTTAATAAAAAGAGCTAGGTAGGTAGGTCGTAGGTATGTAGATACCGACAACTACAATCAGACCCTCAGGGAAGTTCTAGATGACAAAGATGTAGGTACCTACCAACACTTTTGTATCGTGAACCACTTTTTCTTCTTCTGGATTTGTATTTAATCTTTGAGTGCCTACATATAAATTGATTTATATAATACCCAAAGGATTAGTTATATTATAGTCAAAGGATTTTACTGACGCAGCACAAGTCACATGAGACGAAAATTAGAAATTTGCGGTAGGTATTTTTAGATTTTGTCGACCACGAAATCAGATAGGTAGGTACCTAATGTACATTTATCTACTCCTGCCCCAAGAACTTCGAATAAGTGTCTCCAACCAAACAGTGGTCAGTCAGACGGCATAATTTGAGACCCTCCGCACTACGTATCGATGCACTACACACGGGCTCGGAACCTTTGTGAGCACGTTGAGAAAAATAGTACCTACCAACATTAGTCCAATCTATCTGTCACTTAAGCGTAATGTGAAAGAGAGAAATTTTGTTATTTAACAATGGATAAAACTCATAAGGTGGAAGATAAGTCAGATAGTTAACTAGATGGCTTACTTAACACAAACGCTGGTGTAGGTAGGTACGGCCCACAGCCTAGTTCGTAGCGAAGGTAGAGATGCCTATTCGCAGTGAGCGAGTTAGATTGTTCGTGAACGGGAAATCACCACCTAAACTTGTCTTCCTCGAGATAATATACTTGATTATAAAATGATAAACTAAAAGCTAGAGATGAAACTATATAAAATTCAAAATTTCAGTGATTATAATGCCACAATATTCAATTTAAATTATTGTTTAGAGACCACTAACCTTACGACTGTATAACCGAACCCGGACGGCTTCCCATCTTCTTCTCCTTCTTCATTTCTGTCTCTAGGTCGGATCGTCCAAGCAATTTATTCCACGGCTAATGTGTGGAGGAAGATGAAACACCAAATAATACGCCCATCAAGATTTTAAAAAACATGTTAGCCAACCAATATGGCCTGTGGAGAAGTATCAGTATGAACCAACCTATCAGCAAGATCAAGATCCCTATTTTGAATTTCATTATTTTTCGATCTACTTAGGTACCTTACTTTGAATACAGTGACAAACTTTGAGCATGAAAACATCACACGTTACCTACAAAAACTCAGGAAGCAAGGAAGCATTGCAAAGGCACTTTGCAAAGGCACTTTGCAAACAACAGTAAACAATACCCCAGAAGTATACCTAGTAGTAGGTACATTGTTTCATAAGTAAAAACTTCAATAAGTAAACTCCATATTTCTTTCATTCTGTCATCAAATTTCAACTACATACCTTGGTATCTATTAAAGTTTTTTTCTCGTTCCTTTCAACAGGAATCTGTATACTTAGATAGCTTTTTGCTTCCGAGACTACCAAGGTAGCGGAAGCATTGTTTTCACTTTTGGGATTTGAAAATTTTTTACCTCCAAAATCAAAATTTCAACTCGCGTTTTACGTTTTAGACCTTCCTGAACAAGTTTGGTTCTGTGTCTGCCCGTCTGTCTGTCTGTCTGTGTCCCAGAATCTTTGCAACAAGCATAACGTCCACAATTTCCATCCGATTTTGATGAAATTTTCAGGGATTACGCTGGTTAGGCCCTAGATGGTCCCCTATGAAATTCATTACCATCAGATCAACGGTAGCCTCTGCGCATGCGTGAACGTGAAATTCTTGAGACATCAATTTCTCGCGACCTTATGGTCCGATTTTGCTCAAATTTGGAGGGTAGTTGAAGATCGAAGGTTTGATGGTACCCTACGAGTTTCATCAAGATCGAATCTGTGGTATCCACTACGCATGCGCAAAATTTGAAATCCTTGCAACACGCATAGCTTCCACAATTTCCATCCGATTTTGATGAAATTTTCAGCGATTACGCGGGCTAGCCCTCAGATGGTCCCCTATGAAATTCATTACCATCCTACCAACAGTAGCTTCTGCGCATGCGTAAACGTGAAATCCTTGAAACATCAATTTCTTGCGACCTAATGGTCCGATTTCGCTAAAATTAGGGGGCTGGTTGAAGATTGAAGGATTGATAGCACCCTACGAATTTCATCAAGAGCGGATCAGTTGTACCCACTGCGCATGCTCAAACGTGAAGCTTTCATAACTTCGACAATTTTCATCCGATTTCGATGGAATTTTCAGGGATTGTGCAGTTAGTAATCCATTTGATGATTTTTTAATATACGTGTTATATATAAAAACATATCATGGAGACGAGGAAGCTATGTGCCACACCCAACTTGGCAGACGTTTTGTCGTCTAATTATTCTTTCTTTCCGATAAATTATACTTTTGATAGATCCAATCTTTAACTAGAGAAAAGAAGAAGAAATTATACTTTTCAAATTAAATTTTTTTATTGGCAGTTTAGACCTTTTTAAAATTGAATTTTATAAATTTCAACTGAAACTAGGTACTTTAATTTCAACTGCTGTTAGTAGGTATAACTTGAAATTAATACCTATTTATCGTTTACTTTACATTAATATTAAAATAGTTCAAATTGAAATTAATAGTGTTTAATTTTACATTACAGAAGTCTAATTTGTCCCGTTATAAAAGGAGGAGGGGGAGGGGGGTCAGTGGTGAGAAGAATGGCCTTTTTCCATTTCAAATTAAACTTTCATTCCGACTAACTATACTTTTGATAGATCCAATCTTTAACTAGAGAAGACATAGTAGCTAAATTAATATTGGTAGCCTTCAGCGAATATTCAGAAAAATTCAGCTATTGCGATGGCTTCAAAATTTTAATAATCAAAAATTTCAAAAAATTTCTCCGTGGAAATTCGTTTCAGATTTATTCTAAAACGATTCATAAAGTGTACCACTTGTTTGTATGTATATTATAATTTGTGTATGTACGTGTCATTCCAGACGATATCTGACCCTGGAATCGATCTAAAGAATCCAAATAAATTTCAAAATGCCAATAATATCAGAAGAAAGGATGAGTTCGTTGACCAGAATTTTTGGAGTACTTCAAGGGGTCAAATTTTGAAAAATAAGGGTCATATAACGTATTTGTTGAGGTTTTTCGCGTAAATTACTATTTTTAACATAGGAACATATAATGTTATATTCGGAATCAGAGCAAAATTTCCTATAAAAATCACCCACTAAATCAGCTGAAATGATTCTTTGAAAATTTTCTGCATGACTGGAACTTTTTATGTCTATTTAAACTTTCATTAGACTTTTTAATATAAAATTAAACACTTAATTATGTGTAATTGAAGTTAATAAAGTGTTTTAAATTTTTAATTAAAAAGCTATGCTAAATAATACTTGGTAGGTATTTTGGATGATAAACTATCTTGAACTAGCCGATTTTCCGTGCGTTGCACGTTCTCACTTAGCTCGCGGTTGGTTATCCAGATACCAAAAGCTCTCTTCGATTAAAAATATTCGTTTATAAAAACCTTCTCCTGACATTAACGAACACAAAAAAAAAAAAATTCATTTTGGTGCACCCATTCTCAAGTTATGGCGTCAATAGCGATTAATTTTTATATAAAGCTTTAGTAAATTTCCATAAGCTGACCATTTTGCTTCATCCTCACTACCGAAAGTAGGAAGCTATGTATTCGTGCAATTAAAAAAAAAGTTGTCCTCCAAAATCAAAATTTCCACTTGCTTTTTCGTTTAAAAGCTCTCTGAACAATTTTGGTTCCGTGTCGGTCTGTGGTCAATTCCTTGTCCCAGGCAAAACTATATGAAGATGAGGTCCCAATTTTATGAAATTTTCAGGGATCGTGCGGGTCAGTCCCGTGACGGTCCATTATGAATTTCATCGCCATCGGACCACTAGTAGCGTGAGCGCCTGCGCAAACGTGAAACCTCTGTATCTTAGTTTCTAATTAACCTATTTCGCTCAAATTTGCAGGGTATTTGTGGATTGACTCCAAGACAATAACCTATGAATTTCGTCATGAGATCAACTACAGCTCAACATTGTAATCCTATTTTTTTTAACAATAAAACAAACAAACATCTTCAACAAATCGACAGCCTTAATTTCGTCATGTTTGGATAAGTAATAGCTACTGCGCAAGTGCTAACTCGAAATTCGTTGTCATAGGCGTATCTCCGGAATTACTCGAACAATGTCGGTGAAATTTACAGGGATTACGCGAGTTAGACACTGGAGGGTCCCCTATGAATTCCATTGCCATCGTACCACTAGTAGCGTGTGCGCATGCGCAAACGTGAATTTCCTGCAACTACGATTTCTCTGTCCCTAATGGACCGATTTCGCTCAAATTCGGAGGGTATTTGGAGGTTGATAATTACCTTCGAAATTCAAAACAATTATATCAGTAATATCCACTGCGCATGCGCAATTTCTAAATGAGTTTCATAGCCATGACTCCGGAACTACTCGACCGATTCTGGTGAAATTTTCAGAGATTGTCCGAGGTAGCCTCTAGATAGTCCCCTATTAAACTGATTGCCATAGGACCACTAGCGCATGCGCTAACGTAAATTTCCTGAAACTACAATTTCTCAGTTCCTAATGGACGGATTTTGCTCAATTTCGGAGGGTCGTTGAGGGCTGACTCCAAGACAATTACCTATGAATTTCGCCACAATTGGATAAGTGATTGGATTAAGTGAACTCCGAAACTATTCCCCCAATTTGGTTGAAATGTTCACTAACTGAGTCCATGTGAAAAAGTGAGGAAGCTATACTGCCCACCCAACTTGGCAGACCAATTTTTTTTTGACCGATTTTGCTCATACTTGAAGAGTAGTTGGGGGCAAGCCTCTAGCCTAGATGATTCCCTAGTATGCGTGCATCCCACAAATTGTCGTACCTACCTACTAGTGGGACTGCAGACCAAGAAGAAGCGGCGGGAACGTGTTGGTCTATTTGACTTCGACTCTGGTAGACTACTCAGATCCGGTAGACCCCCATACATTTAGGCGCGATTTTCATGGCAGTGCGACTCTCAGTGTGACAATTGTTGAAACTCTCTCACATAAACCTTTGGCAAGAACAACTCTTACACATCACAAGGAATTTTTAATTAGTAATTAGGTAGGTACTCAATTTTCTTACGAATCTAGGGCCCTTATTTTGGAACCGTTATCTGCCCCAGCTTATCTCGTTTTTCAAGTTTCTGACTGATAATTGGTCGATCGCTGGGAACACGAATTCAAAGCCTCCCCATCAATATTTTTACTGTTACTATCTAGGCTTTTCAAGCTCGTGTTTATGATCAATGATTGGCCGATCTCTTTTTTTTTAAATTAATAATATTGATATTGATATATTATTAACAATTGATCTAGAGTTACCAGTGTACATGATTGAAATCGATGTAAACGATTCCGATTTGAGGGTCAATCTCGATCATTATTCCCTACCTACTGCCTATCCCCAGCTTCAATCCCCATCCGATCTACTCCCTTACTTCCTTATACATTTGTTAGGAAATTTAAGAATTTACTTGGTACCTAGTAAGTAGGTAAGTTCCTACTAATTTCCAGAAATGGACATTGTAGAATAATATTCTATAGGTAGTATTTTCCAATTGATAAACCTTTGTTCGTAAGTTTGACAAATGTGTATGTAAATAAGCTAACAAACTTTGTATTAGAAAGATGTTACAAATTGTGCAACACATTTGAATTAGGATATTTATTTTATAGAAAAAAATAAAAATGAATTTTAAAGGAAAGCTCGTTGTCCATGTCCATGTTGTGATGTTGTCCATCGGCTGCAGTCGGTAGGTAGTAGTAGGTAGGTTCATGGTGTCTGTGACATAGTTTGCACACTGTGCAAACTGTGCAATGCACAGTCCTGAGGAGAGACGGAGGCCAATCTCGACGAGATATAACTTTCCCCAATGAAATTGAACATTTTCCAAACCAAATTCAACAGTTTCCCAACAACATTTAACACTTGCTCAATCAAGTTTAACATTTTCCCGATCAAATTCAACACTGACCCTATCAAAACCAAATCAAATTCATGCTATAAGTCCTCCGTCACTCCCCAGGATATCACAGACATATACCTAAGTAGTACTTACAACATAAAGTTTGTTACATAGCTTATTTACGTTCGCATTTGTAAAACTTACAAACAAAGAAATTCAATTGGAAAAAGTTTTAATTCTATTGGAAAAAGGTTTAATTCTATTGGAAAAAGGTTTAATTCTATTGGAAAGAGGTTTAATTTTATTGGAAAAAGGTTTAATTCAATTGGAAAAAAGTTTAATTCAATTGGAAAAAAGTTTAATTCCATTGGAAAAAGTTTAAGGGCGGGATTTATAGACGGTCCTCGAGTTTCAAGGAGACCTTGAGATGGTCTTCAAGGATTCCTTAAGCCGAATCAGTATTCCAAACTTCGAGGAGACCATCTCAAGGTCTCCTTGAAACTCGAGGACCGTCTATAAATCCCGCCCTAATTCTACTGGAAAAAGGTTTAATTCAATTGGAAAAAGGTTTAATTCAATTGGAAAATACTATATTTATTATTATTATTATTATTATTATTATTAGGTCTTATTGTTTATTATTATAATAATTCTGTTAGGTATTCCTACTATAGGTATTATTCTTGTAGAATGATAAAGAATAATACCTATATTATATATTCATACCTACTACTACTAGGGCCCTTTTCCCATCCATCCCTTCAATATTGCTGAACCTACTTAGGGCATGACTCGAACTTCTTGATTCGAAAGTCCTGTTCATGACGATTCCGTCTACTTTGCAGCGCCCGCGCGGATCAACGTTGTGGAAATCGGTGAGGGCGCCCCCAGCGGTGGAGGGGCGCACCGCCTCCCCTCACCTCCCCTCTCCAATTCGCGGCTAACAGTCGCTCCTCAGTTACCTTCCAGCTGTAGCCGTGTTTGTCCGATCTACGTCGAGAGTCTACTCGTTTTTCACAACTGGAATTTCCCTTCATTTCCCTTCCTACGTTGATTTCTCCTGTCTTCGTATTTTTTCCTTCATCTCCTGAAGGGTTCCCTTGTGAAATCCAGTCCAGTCGCGATCCATCGCCCTGTTCCTGTTCCAAGTGCGTTACGTGTGCTATCCAAGTAGTGCTATTTTGGACTCATTCAATGAGGATAACTATTTGAGAAGGTAAGACTGCCCTGATTCCAGTGATAACTTATGATAACATTCATGATAACACCAGTACCCACGTATTGTTGTCATCTGTGGCACCTCTTGATTTTGACTAAGACTATCTATTTAAGTAAAGGTTGACGTACATTTACCGCCTCAACGTTTGGTAGATTTGTCATGATTCGTACTTCGCTTTCATAAATGTAGACATATTTTCATTATATTCATTTTTTACTATACGAATCACGTTTGTAACTTGTTGGTTTCTTATTTTTGTGTGAGGGGAGACTCAAGGAAGGCTCCGCTGTTGGGGGAAGCGGTGTCCCCATTTCATGACCCCCCTCCCTTCCCCTTTCACTATACCTACCATCGACCCGCATTTACGATTCCCCACGACTGGATTGACGTTAATAAAATAATATTTTCTCTTTTAATATAGATGGTTCCTAGTGTTATTGTAGTTTTACCTTGAGGTATGAAATCGAATGTCATCTGGTACTGTGTCTTTCAACATCCAGAACAGAATAATTGTGTTTTTGTGAAGTCTGACATTCTGAGTAGGTTTGGCAGCTGTAGATAGGTAACCACTGCTACCACTGGTGGTTTCTGACCAGTGTTGAAAAAAGGTGTCTCAGGTTATAGGAAGTTTGTCACAGGAGGATTGTCCAAAGATGTCTAGGTAGGTAGGTATTTTATTATTAGTAGAAGAGCCTCCTGTTTTAAGGAATACTAATAGAATAGGTATACTAATGACTCAGTTGGTACTCTACTATAGAATTATTGGTAGGTATGTTGTCTTTCCGTGCTATAGTTATGTCTACCTACTAACCCTCCCTTTACCTACTACTCAATAAATTTGTGCTTGTTGGGGAAAGGGGGTTGAGTTTAAAATCATAGTTTTGGAATACCTATTCGCAATTGAAAGTTTGAAATTTTTTTCCTCATAAATCCTATATAATAAAATGCATTCTTTATGTGCTATTTCTATTTTATAGGTATCTACTACTATAATTACCTACCAACAGCCTAGTTTTTCATTGTTAGAAGCTACTTCGGTATCTCATCTCTATTCTATATCAAAAGAGTACATGAAAATACCACTTGATGACCACCAATGACTTGGCCCATTTTACCCTTACGAATCCTGGACCTGACTCCTTTATTAAGCGTTTCTGATGCACACTGAGGAATGTTACCCCAACATTGATATTTTGAACGAATGTGTAAGGTATGTTCTTTGGCTTCTCTTGTTGTGGAAATGGAACTGACCAGATGACCAGAGGTTAAACCGTCTGCCAAGTTGGGTGGGCAGTATAGCTACCTCACTTTTGTAAAATGGACGTTTAGAATCAGTTGAAGATTCCAACGAAATTGGTAGAATAGTTCCGGAGATATCCCTCTGACAACCAGTTTAAAGTTTGCGCTTGCGTAGTAGCTACTACTTATCCAACCATGATGAAATTCATAGGTTTTGAGTCAGCCCCCAACTATCTTCCGAGTTTGAGCGAAATCTGTCCATTAGGAACTAGAAATCGTAGTTTCGGAAAAGTCAGATTTGCGCATGCGCGCTAGCTACTGGTAGTCCGGTGGCTATGAAATTAATTGGACCGTCATGAGGATACCCCGTAAAATCCCTGTAAGTAAATTTCACCGAAATTAGTCGAGTAGTTCCGGAGTTATTTCTATGAAACAAATTTAAAAATTGTGCATGCGCAGTAGGTAATACTGATCTAATCATGTCGAAATTCGTAGGTAATTTTCAACCTCCTATAAGCATCCGAATTTGAGCGAAATAAGTCGATTAGGAACTGAAAAAGAGTCGTTTCGGGAATTTAACGTTTGCGCATGCGCATACGCTACTAGTGGTCCAAATTTCGCCAAAATTGGACGAGTAGTTCCGGAGCTACGCACACGACCAAAATGAAGGATTCTTTAGTTTAAATTACCTCTTAAAACCCTACAAAATTAAAATTAAATTGAATAATTAAAAATTACCCTACATTTTCTGCATTTTACATTTACGAGAAGGTGGAACAGGAACGTTCTAAAGCTTACCTGTTGGAAAACCTACCTATATATGGTAAATAATAAACTCTGGTGTATTCATTTAATAATTTTGAAATACGTCAGACATTATCTCAGCATGAGCCTACGGAGTGAGGATTTAAAAAGCGACTGGATTCCTTTTGCTTCCTCATTATCGAAGGTAGGAAGAAGTTTATTCTTCCTCATTCTTGCAAGAAGTTCTTGTCCTTCGAACTCGAAGTTTCCACTTGCTTTTTGAGTGTCAAAGCTTTCTGAACAATTTTGGTCCTGTGTCTGTCTGTCTGTGGTCAATCCCTTGTCCCAGGCGTAACTACATGAAATAATGAGATTGTGTGGATTATCTCCTCGACTGTCATCGCCGACGGACCACTAGTAGCGTTTGTTCATGCGCATACGCGATTTTTCTGAAACCGATTTCTCAGTTCCTAATGAACCGATTTCGCTCAAATTTCTAGGGCAGTTGGTGGCTGACTCGCAAGAAGGTCGCTTACGAATTTCGTCACAATTTGGTCAGTAGTAGTTCCTGGTCATGCGAAAACTTGAAATTTGTTGCCAAAGGCATAACTCAAGAAAGATTGCGCATTACAGAGGTGCCCAACACTCATTCATTATTGTTTTTGGTTGTAAATCAGGCTCTAATCACTCGATTCCCGTGTTAAGCCATACCTTTGGAACCGCCTGAGTCTCTAGAATACTATATATCCAGCGGGAATCAATAACATAATATGTTATGTTATTATGTAATAATAATACATAATGATATATATTACATTTTATGTAATCAGAGTGAATAATTACACTCCAATTATTTAATTGACACATTTTTAATCACAATTGTAATTGAAGCATGTCAATAACATATTATTTAAAGTTTAATTATTGACTCTAAATCCATGTTTCATTTATTCCCATTTGATATATTGTAATCTAGAGACTTGAAAAGATATCGTTCAATTGAGCCTGATTTACAACCAAAAACAAAAGTTATTGCAATATAGCGTTTGCCCAACACTGGTACAAAATAAAATCTACCTATATGTATATAACCTCGTAGATCCCCCACAAACTTATTATTTTCCTATAAATCCCTGACATTTGCCCATAAAAACGTTCAACTATTTTTAAATCGATGTTACCGGTATCGATTAATAGATTTTTTTTAAATCGATGTTACCTAGTTTTGATTAATTGTTAATCGATTGTTAATTTGTTGATCGATTCAATTATTCAGGTTTTTTCCTCAGATTTCCGGCTTCGAAAACAGTTATTATTCGTTGACTACGTATCCTGGAGAATATTAAATCTGATCGTACGATTAGTCGGCCGAAATCCCAACATGTTGTTAAATTTATACGCGACATACTAATTAGTTAACAATAAATCGATGTTTTGTCGTTCGATACCCTCTTTAGTTTGATCTAAATACCATTTCCTGAATGAACAGAACCAACTTCAAATTAATACGGATCTCAGGTACGGCTTCTTTTTACAGATTTGAATTGCTTCAAAACACCAATTGCTTCATTGACCAAAAAATGTACAATAACTACCCCAACCCCAAACATTCAAACGCCTCGACAAGAGATATGAAAACAGAGAAACACGAACTAAAAAATATTAAAAAATATAAACGGATTAAAAATGTTCAACTGTGGTTATGGATACCAAGTGGGATAACAAGTAGATACACGACTATGAACCTAATCTACTACCTCTACAGTATGGTTAAGAATCTTTACATAAAACATATATACATTGTATGTTTGATTCAAGATCTGTTGAATGAATAAAAACCTACTGGATGTTTGCGCCATTCTGTTATAAATTGTGTCTAATGACCTACGATTGCTCATAAGCAGGCCCTCGTAGGCGTTCGTGAGCTTCACCCCCAAACTCTTTCCTATGTTTGTTTCATAATATTACTTGACAATAGATAATTGATAATTTGAGGTTGAAGAAATAAAGGAAAAGCTATTTCAATTTCCTTTTGGGGCTCACCAGATTGAAGGTACTCAGTAGCCACCTTTACGGCGTGAACTAATATTGTGAGTGAAGATATTGCGGTTGAAAGGAATTGAAGGAGTGTTGGGGGCAGTACTGGCCTTTGGGAAAGGAGGACTCGAGAGGCCGTGAGAGGCACGCAGGTCGCTACTTACACAACAGGGCACAGAGCAGAGCAGCCGCTCGCCCAGATGCAGCCGCTCAGGAGATTGACAAATTGGGGTTTATCTCTTGTTGTTTTTTGTTGATGGTGAGAATTTCCACAACATATGCCGAAAAAAGAACGTTTGGCAAGTAGATAGGTGTGATGTATAGATTTCTCGCGTACTTACGCGGCAACCGTGCCAAGTAATTGCATTGCTGACGAAGCAATATTCATAGTACATTGATAGGTACATAATACTATATTGATAATGCAGTATTATGGTATATCCCCAAAATAATTGTGTGGAGTCAATCTAGAGACAAACTGCATCACAGTTTGGGAACTAATTACGTAGTTGAATTCGAGAGGAAAATTGTACTCTGGATGGTCTGGAACAGATCTGAGTGGTTCTTTCCAGAGTGTTGTCCTCTTCTGACCAAGGTCAAAGACATAAGGACGTTTCTTACTACTGGGGGACGTGCTAAACAGAGAAACTCGAGGAAAAACAAGAAAAATGATATTAAAATGGTAGAAGTGCCTATGGAGTAGAAACTGCTTCGAACCGCCGTGACCTGTGACAGCCATCACTATCAGATATCACGCGCGAAACTGGGGAACCCAGTTCTACTCTTGCTAGCTCTTATAAGGGGTGAGAGTCACGCAAACTTCCACCTTCTTTGTGAACGCGTTCTCTGCCCTCCTAACCAAGGGTGCGCGATGAGTAATGCTACAGACTGTACCATAGAATTGGTACTCATTCATTCGAACAGACATCTCATTCGATCATCTCAAAACTGAGATTATTATGAACTCTGCTGGCAGTGCAAACGTCTGATATTTATGATCCGATTTAGTTTGTTGAAGTGAATTTGCAATATTCATCGCTCCTCCTATACGTCCAGTTCTAGAGTTCTCGTGGTGAAACAACTTTCACCTCCTATTCGTCGAACCGGTGCACTTTTGCAACACTCAAATCAGTGAGGAAGTTAGTACCTATCAAAATTTATTAATTTTGCTTAACAACCAAAAGTAGCGGAAGCTCTGTTTCACTATCAAGAGGTGAAAATTATTGGTTTCTGTACAAATTTGTTTTTTTGGTGGATATTAATTATCCTTGGACGCCATATAGCGTGGTTTTTATGGCTGTTGGTGGTTAGTACCTATTTCACACCTCTCTCTGTGTGGATGCTATATCGCCTTACTAGGGGTGCATTCGAACTCACGAATTTTCGAACCGAACGCGAACTGCTTATTCCAAAATTTTCGAACTCGAACCCGAACTCTTCTTCTCGAACCCGAACTTTCCATAAAGTTCGCGAACTGTTCGCGAACTTCATTATAAGATGTTTCAGTAAAGGTTTCGACGTTATTCCAAGAAGCGTTTGGATCAAGTCCGATTACAAAAACGCAAATTTTTACACAACGGTTCATTATTTTCTGTTATTATCAGCTGATTT
>JAEMON010000005.1:9923276-9937415 GCA_030264115.1 Lygus lineolaris
GATAAACCGGCCCTTAGAATAGCAGATGTACGATGTAAAAGATACTAAACAAAAAGTATGGTACTGAGGTATTTCAGTTCGATTGTGATCAATGCCACTTAGTCAAACAATGTCAAACAGCTGATTTTTCTTGAAAGTTAGCGAAAAGCTTATCCAGAATGCAGTGGGGTTTGATTCCAAGAAGCAGTAAAAAGACTAGGCGGTCGAAAATTGGAGAAAATATGTTAAATGGTTATGCTTGACTCTGGTTGTGTGCGCACGTAGGTACACAGAAATCCGAAATTCAGGAAGTGGTAAATAATGCTATTCAGTTACCCAAGAGAATGTTAATTGTCGAAGACCTCCACGAAATGTACTTGAATTGTTTGTTTGCCCCCCCCCCCCCCCCCCCCCCCCCCCCCCCCCCTCAAAGTAATACCTTCCTACTTCTCACATTTTTAGACAATAGGTAGTTTTAGCTTAGTTAGGTAGTACCTACCTAGGTAGTTTTATCATTTCAGACCACCTTCTGAAGTGCTCAAAGTAAAGTTTGTCTTAAGATTTATTAAGATTAAGATTTATTAAGATAAGCTAGCTTATTAAGATTTCAACGAGGATCTTCAACCGTTTTGCTTCCTCAATACCGAAAGTAGCGAAACCTTTTCGTGCGAGAATTAAAATAAAAAAAAATAAAAACAATTAAAAAATGGAAAAGAAATCCCCTTATTCCAAATTTTTACCACTTGGTTTTTGGGGTTGGTTGAGCTTTCGGCACAAATTTTGTTCTATTTTTGGCGTTTCAAAGCTTGACCAGGGTCAATTCCTTGTCCCAGGGAAAATTATTCTGAATGATCCGACATTTTCGGGGATTATTATGTAGATTAGCCCTCAGAACATGGTGGCTAAATAATTACTGATTTACTCAACTCCTAACTTTTTTCCGAATTCTTCATGATAATTAATTATCAAAGTGGTTTTTTTCCAATTATCCAGCTAAAAGCTTTTTAGCATCGCAGAGCTGGTTTTGAATTACTGAAATAACAATTGTTATTGTGGCAGTAGAGGAATAAACTAGATTTTATGGATAAGGTAATTGTACCCCTAGATTAAGATGAAGTAGCTAGTGCTAATTATGGTTTTTATTATTTCAGGTGGTGCTATTATTTCTGGAGATGGATTATAATCCCCGTCTGACCCCGTAAGGTCCTCACTTAGTTTTCGCGTTGAACTAGCTCGAATCCCATCTGTAAATAATTGATGTTTTAGTGTGCTATTCTTAAATTCCTCCGAGTGTGATTCGGGTAAAAACAAGATCGGTCTGTTCGAACTTATTATTATTGTCATAATTAGTGCGAAGTGAACTTTCGATATTCTGTTCACCCGACTTTTGAAGACCCCACTCTGGATCATAACGGTGAGTTTTTATTTGGTTCATTTTTTTGTTATTGTTAAATTTATTACTGCCACCTACACAATTTATTTGAGTCAATTATTTTTAAAAGTTTTTTCCCGTAAGGGGACCTTGTTAGGATGTTTTCTCAAATATTTCGAATGTGCGTAGGTAAATCAATGCTCGTTGAATCATTATATTGGCCAATTTATAAATGGGCTGAAAGTGAGAGCGTGGCGTCAGTTAGGTTCAAATTACAAGACCGATTTTCGGTAACTTTCAAACGTCGGATACCACTCATAAATAATATCACCTTTTTGGAAAGCCCTCATTAAGATCTTTCAGATTACAAAATAAAAAATAACCATGCAGGTTCCTAATTTGAATGGAATATCCTCATTATCTTGGGAAAGTTGGTAGTAACAAGTCTAGAAAATAAAAAGTGGGATAGCAGTACCTATTCCTGTATAGCTTCTTCAGGCATCGTAGTTTCTTCTGATGGATGTACTTATACCTGCATAATTATATTCTATTGGTGTGGTCATACAGGTATCTTCATCGTACCAATAACAAGATCGTTGAAATCGTTATGAATATAAAAATCGTTGAAAAAGTGCGCAGGTACCTATAGTTGAACATGGGAAATTCCTATCGTATTGACGGTTTTCTTATTTCTCAATACATAGCTTCCTACCTTTGGTAGTGAGGAAGCAAAATTCGTCCCATGACACCAAATTAAGAGACCTCCTTTTTTGACATTTTTGCGGATGCAGTAGGCCGTTACAATGTTCATTCTTCTCAAATTAATCGGGGTGCGGCCAGGTGGAAAGAAGCGAACAATCTTCACTTCATCCTTTAATCGGCGTTTCGGACGCGCTCTTTTACAACTGTACGCAATTGTTAAAAGAAGTAAATATTCTGCTGAGAAGGTCCTATCGCATAGTCAAAAACATTTTCTTTCCCGTGAAGTGCGGACAACACAGACTGCTGTGAAAAGGCAAAGAGATAGAAGCAGTATCTTCTATGAGAGTCACTTGAGATTCATCTTCTGTCATCAGAAAATTTACAGAAAACCCCAATCACTGTCTTGGTGGTTCCTGATTCCCAATGGGGACAATTTGCATAGCCGTAGTATGGGCCAGTAAACAAAAAAGTAAAACTACCTTAAATTATTTTTACAAAAACATTTAAAAACCTGCCAAAAGGGGGCCTGCAGCTACGCAATCAGAGAATAATCAAAGTCAACCTCCTTTTTTGAAGTAGGGAAAAAGGCATAATATACCAGTTTCACATTGAATTAAACCTTTTTCACTTTAAATCAAATCTTTTTTACCTGCAAGTAGAGGGTTCAATTGAATGTGAAAAAATGTTTAATTGAAAGTGAAGAAGGGGTTTCAAAGTGAAAAGGTTTATTCCAATGCGAAAAAGGTTAAAATAGATGGGAAAATTATATTTCACGGAGCTGGTTTCATGAAATGGTAGATGCGATGGTAGGTGGTGTAATTATTTCGGGGGTGTAATTAATCCGAATTTGGAATGTTTCGGATCTCTTCATGGTTCTGTATGTTTTTATTCATCAACAAGTTCATACTCCAAAGAAACAATCAAACTAGGTACCAGGTACCAGGTGTACCAGGTAGAAACTAGGTACTTACCTCACAACGGAACGGCTTATTCTCTTCATCTTCCTTCTTAATCTTAATGGATTAAAGCAATACAAACTTCATTCATATCGTTCATTGAGAAGTTACCCTTTTGAAAAACTTATTAGAAACTTTCTTCAGAATTATAACGAGCCGGAAGAATCGTGGCTTGCAAAAAACTTATAAATAGAAGAAATACTGAATCAAGTTGATAAAAGGAAAAGAGCGGTCTCTGTTCTCGTTCTCGTTGCTCGAGGAAATGAGAAACCCCTGAGATAACCCGGTTATTAAATCGGGCTCATTCGAGTGACCTCGGAAATCTGTTGACTGGGTTGACTTCTATGCGTCATCGGTCGATGTGGGAGCAGATAGTCGTAGATAGACAAAGATCAGACAGACGCGGTGACAGGTTCATGACTCGGGTCACTGCGATCCGAGGTAGAAGATTTGAAATGCCTTGAAATTGTAATATTAATATTGATCGTAGTATGTACTCAATATACAACACTGCTTGTACGAGCCTTCTTTCAAGGCAAATCTTAATTTGAAAAGAGTGAAGACCTTATTTTTGAAGACTATTATCAATTATCCTAACTAACTATTTTATCACTGTTGATTTTTGTTTACCTACCTACCGAATAAACCGTTTTTTTTAAATATCATAATATTCTTATTCATAGGTAGGTACCTACCTTGAAATCAAAGATGAAGAAATTCTTTCAAAACATTTGGTGCGATTCTTCATACTAATTTCCTCACCTGTAGAAACCTGAGAAATGGCTATTTTTGAGGGTTTTAACGCTGATTTCGGTCCTCAATATATTTTTGTGGTGATGAGGGGGGTTGGAACTTGTTTCTACTTGTTAGAAGAGTAACTGTGAATTTCATCATAAGCGTTAGGGCAGTTTGGGAGAAAACCTAAAAATGGGCTAAAAACGACGTTTTTTTCACCTATTTGGAATATTTTCTCCCTCTAATAATTGACCTGGAGGGCTGAAGTTCTTAGGGTCCCATCCTCAGACACCTAGAAACCAATCCTCGAAAACGGAAGTTTTTTTATCATTTTCGTAGGACCCGCAATAGTGTTCATACACATATGTATACACATATATACGTGTATATATACATATATATGTCATACACACATGATTCTGGTCAGATGTCGATGAGGACCAGTTAAAGGTGGTGTTTCAGAAATTGGGTTTTCTGCTGATCGCAATACTTTCCTTTCACCTTCAGATGGGCTTAAGAAAGTAAAAATACGGTTTTCTGCTGATTGAGGAAATTGCGGGATCCCGCAGGGTTGGTAGTAACCACGCGCGGGATCCCGTGGGGTCGGAAACCCTGCGGGGTTTGCATTCCCTATTAGATACGTTCTGAAAATTCCAAAATGTTGTCAACATGTCTATCATATCAAGAGAATGGATTGTTGGACAACAATTCTAGTTAATTTGTAAGGGTTTTCAGGTTTAGTTAAGGGAATTTTACAGGGGCAAATTGAGGTTAAAAACTTGGGTACCTAGTCATTTTATGTATAGAAAATTCGGTGGTATATTTGGTATCAGATTGAAATGTCTTATTTTAGCACTTCAAATCATTCCGATCAGTTTGTGATTCAGCAGATAACAAAATATCGTAAAGGTATTCATAACATGCCAAGTGAGTTGTGAAAATTCGCTAGGAGATAGGAACTTTTATTGAATGGTATGTACACCCGTTCGCAGGGCGTCCTCCTATGCATGTCCTTGACAGGACGACATACGATAGTTCTCCAAAGGGATGAAGGATTAGGGGTAAGTGCAACCCCTAATTACAGCGGTGACGCTATGAGGGTCCGATCCCCACAGCCGTGGGTGAGCATTGGGAACAAACAAGCGCCAGCTGCCGCCGTCCCCCACAATGTGGATGTCAGTTCCAGAGAGATTTCTCCTCCAGTGTTGCGAAGTTTCTTGAAAAGTTATGTGCATTTGAATTATATGAATCTGCTTGTGTATTTCATCTGTGAAATTCATCTCTACTGTGTTCTTGGGAGCAGCTAGGGCGTGCACTTGGATAATTATACTCGTATATAATATTTTTCAAAATTTAATTTCTTCTTGAAATATTTAACAGTAATATTAACGTCGATCCTACACTTTCGACGGGGCAGCAAGATATACTCACGATGCGTGGGTTTTTTGACATTTTATGTCTTTGCTATGGCACATAAAAATAAAAAACTGTCACGAAAAAGTGTCCTCGAAAAGCGTTACCTACATTTTACGGTGATTTTCAGTTGGGTTTCTTTACTTAACACTCTAGGAAGCTGTAATTTCGTATGTAGCCTCTTTAGGACATTTACTTGACGGTACCCAGAGTCCGGATCAGCTGAGTGGCTCTTAAAGCTAATTTCTATGCTTTACACTCTAGGAAGCTGTAATTTCGTATGCAGCCTCTTCAGGACATTTACTTGACGATGCCCAGGGTCTGGATCAGCTGAGTGGTGGGAACTAGACATAAAATGTCCCAATGTGTTGCAGACTCGTATGCAAGCTTTCTAATTAATTCACTAAATACCTACCATTTTTAAATTGAAAAATTCGAAGTTCCAACCTCGCATACCTCATCGTTTCAGACTCTGGTGGTCACATTAGGCCCTATTTATTGGGACGATTGACACTTTAATCCGTTGTTAATAAAAATTATGATGTGAGGTATTTTGTCATTTTGGTTTATTATTTTCAATAATGAACCTTTGGAATCGAGCACGAAAAAAAAAGTTTAACCCCCCTCAAAATTTGAGGTTTTACGTTTCAAGATACGTAGAATCCAAAAATCGAATTGAAAAAAATCCGTCCGTCCGCCTTACGCCGTATTTGGCACTTTCCTTAGTTAGTTACCATGGACCAAAAGTAATGAAATTTGGTGTACCGGCCCCATTCGGGGTCTAGTTGTGCCGCGAAGCTTGGCGTTACCGTCTGTCTTCTCTAAGGGTTAGAAAATAGGTAGGGGATGAAATTTTCAAAACGCCCTAGCTCGAAAATTTCAAATAGGAAGGTAGGTATATTTTTTCCATCGATTTAAAATAGAACAGAATTTTTAGCGTCGAATGAGACCTTGCGGAGCGTTTTAGGACCAACCGTTCGCTCCCTGTAAGGATTTAAGGGTTGAACGAAAAAAAGAGCAGAAACACGAGTGTGAATCGGAATTCTTCCCGAGTAGGCAAAATCTCCTTTGAATTATCAGCTGTTGAAATGCAACTTACTTTCGATTCCACCTACCCAAGTTTGTTGTTTACTTTCAGAAGCTTCCTCAGTTACTGAATTTCATTAAGAATGAATGATAAAACTCTCCGATAATAATAATTACAAGAGGGATTAATAATAACAATAATATACTCATTGTCTCCAAGAGATGATTGTGAACCTCGCGGTATTTTATGTCAATAGGATCTTTGTAGATGGGCGATCTATACAGAAAATAATAAACCGTTGTGTAATAATTTGCAGCGTTTTTTGTACATGAACCTGTGTAAACCATTACCCTCTCAGCATTCCAGATTGTTTTTTTTTTTTTTAACTTCATTATAGGATTTTATTGAGTTTTCCGCATCCAAATTTGTTTTTCTTGAATCTAGGAATTTGCAGGTAGCCCATTTGTCCACTGTAGTCTTCGGGAAACTTATACATACGAATTGAAACGATTAATCGGTTTCATCAGAAACCCAGTCCTTGATACCTATAGGTAAAATTCTGATACCTACTGATTTGAAATGTCTCTAGGCTTCCACTCGTATGTAAAATACGATCATATTAATGGTTTACCAGTTGTTTTAAGTACGAGTATTATTGGGTTTCGTGAACAAATTTGGGTCAATGTCTTTAGGTACATTCTATCACCCGAAAATTTGTGTCCATATCAAAATCGTAATTCTGTCCATCTGTACATTGCCAGAATCATCAGAAGCGTTTCTCTTCCGTTTTTTAAATTATTTATTAGATTAGGCGAGTATATCAACACTTTTATCAAAAATGTCTGTCCGTGTGTTTATTTCCCTTTCGCGGCCAATGGATTCATCCGAAACCCTGTGTGATTGGGGGAATATCTTATGATAAGTCTAACTTTGCTATTTCTAAAATTACTGACTAATGGAAGGAGTGAAGATGGAAAAGTGTGGGGAATGAATGGGAGTGAATGGAAAAGGTATGAAGATAGATAAGTTAGGATAGGCAGACAACAAAAATAGAAAAACATGACCGAAATAGGTATTGATTTTTGAATTTTTATTTAAATGCTAACGTATGAAATTATTTAATGTGTCACACGTACACCTGATGACGATAAAGAGAGAGAGGTCGTCTAAAAAGTCGACGTCTAGAAACTAAAATCTGCGCCAAAATAAATAAATATATTAAAATACATATCCTGAATTCTGCTTTAAAAACCGCTAAAAAATTCGAATTTTTGTGTACATTATTATGTGTAATATACATAGTAATAACATGCTAGTCTACCAAGGTTAGATAAAATTACACTCTACCGTGGTAGGCTGGCATGTTATTACTCCAATATCCTTCCCCTTTTTACTATTTGACGTGGTAGAGGAAACGAGGTTCACGGCGTCCTCATAGTTGGTATACCTACCGCAGTGCTCCCACCTTCGACCCCCATTTTCATGTGGCAGCATTTTCTAAATGATATGAAAAGGATAGAACCAGTTTCCGCTGGCGGGTGGCAGCTGATGGGTCCGTAACAATAAAACGTCTGCGGTGCATGAGGGCATTGTTGGTCATTAACTCGTTTTCACGTCGACTTCCACATTTATTTCTTCGAAAGACCGTAGCATGATGGGTGCACCCAACTAGCAATTTCTCCGGTTGATTCGGCAGTTCGTATCATCCAACCTTTTACTCATTTTGAAATTAGGATGTTGTAATAGGAATTAATCCAAACATTTTATTAGGTACGTTTGTAAATGGATGATGGAGCGAGAAAAGCCTATAACGCCACTGGTTTCTCACAAATTTCGATTCCAACACACAATAAATTATTTCAGTCGCGATACTCAAGTGAAGTCAGTTATTTTGGTATTTACTCTGGCGCGTTAAATTTCAAGGTTTTTTGGTTGGTCGTGTTCATCTTGAACATAACTCGTGTAAACCATCCTCAACAAAAGATTGGTAGGGTCATTCCATCCTCAAGAACGACTGTCTTGAGAGGTTGAATTGTTGCTTCCTTACGTATTTCTCGCTGCCCGCTCACGAAGAGCGGAAAACAGAGAGATGCCTGTGAAAGACTTGCAAAACGAGATTTGCCTTGAGGTTGAGGTGCCTGCATTGTCGGTGGCGGCCAAGTGTATTCAGCTGCCGTGCAAGGCCCGACCTGAGACATGCAAATGCGGCCAGCGGGCACGCCATCTCCCCACCCATTATCACGGCCCTTCGCTTCCCTGGCCAACATTCTCAACCCAAATAATCTTTGGCAAACTAGCCTTTTTCCCTGCCTTAGGGACGTAGGTTTAACGACGATGTTATCCTTCAAAAATCCTATTAGCAATGGAAAAAGGATTGTCGGAATCCATGTCAAAACTCTGAAAACACAGTTGACCCCGAAAAATAACGATTCAGATTTGATATTGAAATTACTGTACATAGAAATGTACTTCTGACTATTATACAAAATAAGGATTTGCTGGTATTGCTACTGGTGATAGGTCAGGTCTGTGGCACATACAATTACCTTTTTCCATGTCACAAATTAGTAAATCTTATTGTTGAACATAAGACCTTACAGTCATCTTCACTCATACTCTGTAGTGTCCTTTTTGAACTGACTAGCGTCAGTTTTCTCGGTTGGATAATCGCGAACATTGGCGTTCCCCAACTCGGGCCATTTGTGGGACTCAAGCTCAGTTAGTTCACTCCCTAAAAGGAGTAGTTTGAGCTCTTTTGAACTATCATTCCGTGAAATAAAATCCTTAGGTAGTATCCATAGTTCTATGAACTGAAAAGAACTAACTCACCCACTATCGTTCTGTTTTACTATAAACTCCTCATGTAGTATCCATCGTTAAGTGAACTGTGAAAATAACTGTAACTATTTAAGGACTGAGTTAGTTCTTTTCCTAGTTGATTGAACGAGTGTGTGTGTATATATAAAAAAATACCAACTATGATGTATGGTTTTGGTGTATTTTTTTCATGGTGCCTGCCTTTTCTTGGTGCCCTGATTTTGATTTTTTCAATAGTCCCCTGTCATCTCTGAAATCTTTATTGCTCTCTTCCCCCGTTTTGTTTTGACTATTATATTTATACCTACTTCCTCCACTGTCTTCATAAGTAATTGTTAAAATTGTTGTCATAGTTATTGTTAAAATTGTTACAGTTTAAGCTGTATTATTGGCATGTTTCTGGTGAAGTTGTTCTTGTTCCTACTGTCTTTATTTAATATTAAATTCAATGATGTGTACATCGAAATTTTCATCAAGGAAGCTGTTTGTAAATTGGGCTTGCCCGTGAATAAATAAATGAATAAATAGTGAATCACGAGGTGTAGTCCATCCAACCCCGAACCGAGCAGCTCCTAGAATGATACAAAAAAATGCTTTCCGTGAAAAACTAACTTCACCATCTAGGTATATGATTCAGAAAGAAAAAATACCACAGAATCATGTACGATGTACCGAAATGTTGGTAGTTTAATACATCCCCAAAACACAGGTTTTGACATTTTGCACAAATTTCACACTTTTTTCGCACCCTATTACTTAATCAAATATGAATAACGGCTAATTTTTTATGAAATGTTTTTGAACGTCAATAAACACTTATTTCTTTCGATAAGCGAATTACCTATTTCTTGAAAAAAGGTGGGGCGCTCACGTTAAATTGACCACCTATTCAATATACTTGAATAACTCATCGCTCCCTTATAGCCTCCTAACCGATTGAGAGTCCAGAAACCACCTTCCATCCCCCCTCCGCTCATTCATAAACAATGGGCCTCAGTCACAGTATGGTTGAACCGATGGCCCCTCAGAACAATAGCCCAACACTTTTCAGCGACGTTTCTGGCTTCTTGAGGTCGATGACTTCCCCTCACCACTGTTTTCTTCGAGTCATTTTTTTTTTCGGCAAATTGAACGCTTTTTTAACGGTTATTTTTGACCTACTCAACTTGTTATGTTTGCTTCGTAGTTTAGCGCTAACCTGTCATAATTCCAAGGACTTGCCGCGGTGTCGTTGACCATTCGCCAATATTGCTTTTTCTTCTCGCCCCGGGACCGTGTCGACCTCATTTTTCGACTCCCTCTTTCCTTCATTCCTTATTTTCCTTGGTATCAAATTTCCCTCAGACACCGAGGAATATTGTTTGGACAACAGTTAAACAATATAGAATTCGAATACTTTGACTAATCAAATGAATGTAATCGTCCTTCATTGGGGATACTAAATTGTGCACTCTTAGAACTATTGGTTAGTTATGGGAACATGCCGTCTTGGAATAACCATTCCAAGACTGATCGATTCTTCATTGTGATAGATTGATTTCATTATTATGTAACAAAATATTGCTCTTGTTTACCGGAGAAACATTGGTCCATTGAGTATAAAATTATACTCCTCAAATTTCAAGTCTTACGTAACGACAAGCATTCACTATTGAGTAGGTACAATGCATAATTTTATTTTACGATGAAATCATGTGCCTACCTCGATTATTGGGGATTCGCTACTTGACAGTGGCGTTGCACAGGATTTACCCAGTACCTACCTTGTGATCAGTTCCTATTATATAGGTATGTGTAACAGTATAACCTGATCGCAGAAATCCCCTTCGTCGTGCCACTAAAAAATGGCCTGCCATCTATACTGGTGGATACCTAGCTGTTTAAAAAGAGTTTAGGAGAAATGTTTAAATAGTACCATGTTTATCTCCTGCGTTCTGGCACGGCTGGGGACCCCATCCCATGCTCTCCGAACGCCCTGAACCTGAAAAGAAACACGGAATTATATGATTCTGATCAATGTACATCGGACGAGCCGAACTACTTTTGAAAGCGATGAAGTTGACTTGAAAATCGCTGCGTTTTCAATCAGCAGTGCCCAACATTTGTATTTTCTTGAAAGTCGAGTGGTCTCTCGGGAGAGTCAAACAGGAGTCTAGTGAGTGGGGGGTGGAACCTGTTGTATAGGGGTCTAGTGAAAGTCTGAAACCCGACATTTAGGTCAAAGTCCCAACATGGAGCGTCGATGATGTCTGACGGTTGGGTGGGGAGCGCCCGGGTCCCAGTGCTGAGATTCGCGAGATCTTTTCGCTCGCTCGAAACCATTTTACTTCTGAGGACTTGAATCATTTGTCATAGACATCATCGTTCATTTTCCTCGGGTGTGGCCTCATTCGGACTGCTTAGTGGAGTCCCAGGATGTGATTCGAAGAAGTTGATGTTATTTCTTGTCATGAAGCGAAAAAGACCACTCTCGAGTGTATTTCGTACTTCAATAGCACCTCAATCAGTGGTACGAAATTTTAGACAGGGTTGGTACATTTGCAGGGAATATTCTGTGAAGGTACATAAATATCTTATGCAACGGGAGATTGTCGAAGGAAGGCATAGTAGTTTTTCAGTACTAATAAAACCTATGCTGATAATACCTACGGTTCTTGACTATATACAGGTCATGAAGGTGCTTCAATGCTTTCTACGCATAATCTACGCCCAAAATCCACAATATAATTCTTCACTCTTCTCCAGCTAGGTTGGTCGTAAAAATGATTTTACTAACTAGATATAAGAAACTGTATTGAGACGCGATTGATAGAAATATTCTGAAACGTATCCTTGACATCTCAGAATACCTAGAAGACTAGGGGGTGTCATACAAATTCCATAGGATCAAATACCTCAGTAGCTCCCATCTCAGCTCGCGGTTACCAACCCTCTTCTTGGATATCGCCTTTCGTGGGGCTCGAGAAACGCTACTCTCGTTGCGTGACATGGTGGATCAGTTCAGTTGGTACGGAAATTCCTTTACGACCGGTCAAGTTTCAATCAGGAGGTGTTTGTAAGTGGCTGGTTCAAGCTTTTATGATGTTCATCCCGCACTATATTATACCGTTAAAATCTTCAAAAAATCTTACGACTGCTTATCGTTACTTGGTCTGTCCGAAGCGCAGTTTTGGGATTAAGAAAGTTAAGGTTTGAGTCACTCAAGGTTCAATAACCTACAATTTTGGATTCGGTTGACCCCTGCACCGCTTGAAACACTCTTAACTGGACCACCAGGTGGTAATTACTATTCACCAATCGTGTGGGTAGTTTGGTCGGCCGGATGACTGTTGTTCATTTTTATTTTTCGGGATGTGTCACAGCAGAAATTAAATGTTAGTTACTCCATCATTATTTTCTCATTAATCAACTAATTTATTTTTTGACGTTTCGCACAACCACTGTTTACATTCTCAAACTTAGCAGAAACGTTATAAACAAACATCACAAATTTTTAAGAAAGTGCTGAAACGCTTTCATACGAGTCCGCAACACATTGGGACATTTTATGTCTTAAGAAATTACCTATTAAAATGATTTAATCACCGCTTCACAAATCAAACCGTTCTCGCAATATTCGGATCACCTGCTATAAATCAAAAGGTTTAATCATTGAAACACCAGCTCAATGAAATCATCAAAAATTAACAAGCGGTTGCAATCATGTACACAATATCAATAATTATTGAGAATGATCACCTGAGTTTACACATATTCTAATAACCATGCTCACAACTCAGCTTGTTGGCCACGCACTTCGCAGTAGTTAACATAATGTGGTTGGATAAATTGAGAGCTTTCGAACGAATGGTCAACGAATTTTGTGGGATGAAAAACTACGAAGTACCATTTCCCTAGCAACGACTCGGTTGTAAGCGGAAATCATCAGAATTGTTCATTTCGCTCTCTTCGTCACACCGTAACGTCACACTTTTTGTGTTATGTGCCATAGTAAAGACATAAAATGTCAAAACCTACACTCAATGAGAAAATCTTGATGGAGTAACTTACGTTTTGGTCTCGGAACATGTTTCTGTGTTGTTTGTAGGTAGCCATTGTGGTACACTTTATGCGTTGAGGGTGGAAATAAATTGGGTTCTTCCGTATGTTGAAGGTCAGTTTACTTGTTTTCGTCCTACATGTTTCGCAGTCACTACGGCCTCTTCAGGGACCTATAAAATACAAGGGCAGGGTTTGGCATCTTATCCAGTCAGTACTAAATTTAAGGGGGTGCTTATCTAGTTAGTACAATAAGGTAGGTCGTAACTTATCTACTTCTTAAGTTGGTTGTGCGGGCTGGTCCGCCCTAGTCGTTATTGATGGGTGAATTTCCTTTAGGAGGTCCTAAAATATATGATCATGCCCTGGAATGCAGAAATATGTAGGTAAGTACGGATACAGAGCAGGTGCTGAGGGCTACGAATATGATGACACAGTATGAGGTTTCGTAATTAAGTTATTAAAGGATTTGTATTTATATGTCAGTTACATACCAGTGGTCGAGCCAGAAAATATAAAGTTAGACGCATTTTTCTTTAAAAATGTGAAATTCGGAAGTAGCATGTTTCAGAGGAAAATAAAAGATGGATACTGCTACTCGTATTTTTGATTAGGCTTATCGGTCGGTTCATGGAGCTCATTAAGGCGTTTCTATGGTGGGTATGGATGTGGGGTATTTTAATTATTGCATCCCATAGCATAAGTACACAGTAATATGGAGGTTTACAATGAGTTCTAGTTTCCAGAGCGTAAGAGTAAGGTAGGGGTGCCAAGTTGTAAGGTTGAAGGTAAGTACAAATGTTTTACAGGTAGATAATAGGGTATAAGGGTAGGTGGTTAACTTAAAGGGTTCTATGAAGCGTTTAGTTTAGAAGTATTACTAGTGAGATCTACATTCTATATATTTCTTAGTGCTAAGTACGTGTTTTTTTTTCATTTTTAATTTATTGTATGTGCTTTTTATTTATTTTCTTCTTCTTATCTTTTATACATTTATAGGTATTACTTAGACGTATATCAGTAATGCTAGAGTTATGCATAGTATGTTGTCTTAGTTGTAATATCGCTATACTAAGGAAGTGTGCTAATTTTATTTCGAG